>VZTD01001489.1:1837204-1990304 GCA_013397725.1 Rhagologus leucostigma | reverse complement strand
CGCCCCGCTCCCCGCCCCGGGCCTCGCTCGCCGCTCCGCACCGCGGCTGCGGGAGCCGGCACCGCCGCGGGAAGGCGCCATCTGGGCTGCCACGAGCGGCGGGGGAGGCGGGGGGCTTGGGAGCAGGCAGGCAGCAATTCCCCCGTTTCATCTGCCTGGCGTTTCTGCTCGCAGCCGGCCGCTCCCTCTGCGTGCCCGCAGCTGCCAGGGATCGCCCCGTATGCCATCGCTAATGCTGATAATAGTGCTCCGCACCTCTGCAGCACCCTCTGTCCTAGGTTCTCAGCTGACTTTATAAGTAGGATCGATTTTAGCTTCACAGCACCCCTCATCTAATTACAGGCGTTGTCAGCTCCACCTGTGTGTGTGAGGAGACGGTCATGGGCAGCACAGAGCCGGTGTGAGACTGGAGATGACGCAGCAGCCACAGGGCAGATGCTGGCTAACAACCAGCGCTGGGACCTAGCCACGGGGGAAATGTTCTCTGAGGAGAGCTAGCAGTCAGAGTGGGGCTAGACAAAGACGACAAACCTGCGCCGTGGCTCTGGCATTGGTGGCACAGGCTCCCCGGGGCAGGCCTGGATGATCCCATAACCCTCACTCAGCTCAGCTGCGCATTTCCACCTCTCCACAAAACCCAAAGAAGCTGTGGATGCCCCAACCCTGAAAGTGTTCAAGGCCGGGTTGGATGTGGCTTTGAGCAACCTGGTCTAGTGAAAGGTGTCCCTGCCCTTGGCAGTGGGTTTGGAACAGGATGATCTTTAAGGTCCCTTCCAACCCAGACCATCCTATGACTCTACAATTCTGTGAAAACAACATACTCAGTTAGAAATCTTCTCGTCAAATTTGCTAACTTTCTGGTCTCCTGCTGGGATTCACTCCACATGCTTCAGAGAAAGGGCCTAGATACCCTTAAATGCCATGAAGTTAAATGGACATTGCTTCAGGGAGCAAGACCCTTCTCCTCTTTTCCAGGGTTGGAGGAGAAAAGCATCCTAAAGCACCTGCGACACAGACAGCAGAAGTGGGCTGGTGATATGGGAAGTCGTGAGAGCCAAAGGCAAAAGGAAAATAAAAAAGACGTGGAGAAGAAACATAAGAGACCCTCAGAGCAGCGTGAATGAATGTGGCACTTGGGACAGGGATTCCAGGCTGGGAAGAGCGAAGAGGGAAGCAAAGAGCAATGTGGGAACACTAGCAGGCAAAACTAAAATTACATATACAGCCTTAAAGGTGAGGAAAAGGGGTTTGGACCTGTGTGGGAAGTCTGTAAAATGGTTCAGGGAAGTGAGCAGCTCGTCAAAGGGGAAAAGGAAGGCTATTTTAGCATCAGGCACAAGCAATGGGAGAGCTGGGCATGGAGTGAGAAGAAAGAGCCTCTGCTCTACTGACACCAGCCCATACTCCCCTCCACAAAAGCATCTCTCTGACAAGGCTGAAGACATAGCACCATTTTAGAGGGGAGCTGAGGCACAGAAGCGTGTTTTCTGACTTGATCCAAGATGTGCAGAAATTGTGTAGCTGAGCAGGGAGAATTCCCTTGAGAATACACTAGACTGAGGAGAACCCCACCTTTGACAGATGCAAACTGGTTTTTCTGGAGGTGCCCCAGAATCCGACTGGGTGTGTATTTGTGCATAGCCCTCCCTGTAAATAAATGAGGTCCCACATGCTTTTTTTTTTGTAGCCCTGCAAATTTGGATGGCAGAAGCGTGACAGAACTCAAACTGCTTGTTTTATTTCTTTGGACTGCTTCTTCCCAGCCTGCACTTGCTAGTGAAGCCCACAGGTCATGGAAACTCGTCTCCAGACAACTTAATAACTCCCATCATGTGGCAGAGCTCTCAGCTGGAGGACCACCCATTTGCACAGACCCACACCAAACCAAAACCTGCTCGGGGCCAAGGCTGCTCACTGTGCATTTCTCTCACCTCCTCCGTTCTTGCCGCAGAGATAAGGGAAGCGCCAGACGTTGCCCAGACCGATAGCATAGCCCACACAGGACAGCAAGAAGTCAAATTTCCCCTTCCAGGAACCTCTGTCTGGGATCTCCTTCTTCTTCTTCTTGGTGCTCATGACCTCGGGGCTGATGGGCTCCGGCTCCTCCAGGGCTGCCTGCTTCACCTCGGAGGGAGAGTTCAGCTCCACGGAGGTGTTGTCCATCTTGCCCATGGTGACGCAGATGTATGTCCACTCTTGCTGAGGGGCTGGAGGAGCAGGAAAGGCAGTTTCTGCCCTGGCCACGCGAAGACAAGATGGGAAGCACTGGGCAGAGCTCCTGGTGAGAAAGGAGAGAAGGAAGGTGTGCTGTGTCAATGTGGTGTGTCAGACTTGGTTGTTACCAGTTCGTAACAAATCCCTCAACTCTCATCTTACCTGCTTCTCATCCCAAGGCTCTGCAGGAAGAGCTCTGGGACCAGTAGGCATGCAGCGAAACCACAGGTTGTGGGTGACCCACCACAGAGCAGTCCAGGCAGAGAAATATATCTGTCCTGTCTGAGAGACAGTGGAGGAGGGCACGATGAAGGTGCCACAGCTCCCAGGCCTGGGGTCCAAAACTGAGTTGCAGCAGCCACAGAGCCATCTGAGAGTTTGTGTGGCCCAGCCAGCCAGGCACAGCTTTGCAGTGGTACCTCTGCTATGGGTGTGCTCCACTTGGCAATCCCATGCCTTAATCCCTCACCACGGCAGCAACAGAGCCGTGTTCACAGCTGTGCACCTGCAACATCTGGCAAGGGAATGGCTGCTCTGCTCTGCTCCTCCCTGTCCACCACGCTGCATGTGGTACTGTAATCCCCAGGTGTACTCAGCTGGTGCTCACTAGTGACTAGAGCCAGCCTGTGAACCACTGAAATCCCACAGCCAGGACTCCAAAGTCCTAATGATTAATTGCATGAGTCTGACTAAAAAATTTAATTAATACCTGCATTGGTTTTAGGCCCTAAGAAGTATATAACCATCACACCAAAACAATTTGGAAAGAGAGCAAGAGCAGGCTGTGTTACTACACCTATATCTAAACCAATATTGCACTCATGTATTGAAAAATAAGTGCAGTTCTCCCTTCCTGTCACAGAAGCTATTGCCAAGTCAGAAAAAGGCATGGAAGAGAGCCAAAAGGCTGCCTAAAAGTGTGGAGCAACTTCCATGTGAAGAGAGTATAAATGAAACAGGATCCATTGTTCTGTGGAAGAGGTAGCTGGCAGGGGCCTATGAATGTATCAGTGTCACAGAATACAAGTATTCACCATTTCTGACACAAGAACTGCGAGGGATTGAACCATGGCCAGCAGCTGGTAGGTTCAAGAAGAGCAAGAGGTGATTTTCCAGAAAATGTGCAGCTATGGAGCAAGACTTCCCACTGCAGGACATACCGGATGTGGAGAGTTTATGACTTCAGGAAAGGAAATTAGGGGGTAAATAATAGAAGGAAAATCCACCAGGATCTACTACTGCAATTCTGCAAAACCCTGAGCTGGAAGCTGTTGGAGGTTGAGGGACTCTTCCAAGGAAATAACATTCCCTACTTTTCCTGGTTTTATCCTCTCCCCTCAGCATCTGCCCTCAGCCAGTACAGAAGACAGGACTGGCATGGGCTTTGCTCTCACCCACTTCTCAGCCCATTTTGCAGAGACAAATTTGATCCTCACCAGGGGCCCTGAGGGTGATCAGCGCTACAATCTCCCAGAGAAGTCTGTTGACAAAAACATTCATAGATGCAAACATAGGAAAACAAACAAACAAACAAAAAGGCAAACAGAATGGGTATATCAGGAAACAAATCAATGCTGCAGAGGTGTCGTGCCCTAGCAGTTAAAGCTGGCCTTGCGTGAGCTCCTCGCTATTGGCAGTCTAGTCTCCTAAACAAAGAGTACCCATTTGTCCCATGGGTGCTTGGGGGACTCATTAACTAGTGTTTCTAAAGTGTCCTGGACAGACATGGTTTCCCCAGTCCAGGCTCAATGGCAGTGTTGACTCCTGTGAACTACAGTAGGCATCCCATGATTACAGCTGGTGGATTTTGTTCCTGCACAGAATTCATCACTGAGGTTAGAAAAACTCTCAGCTGTGAAGGGAATGGCTGAATCAGGAAATAACTGTAATTCCTTCTGATGAGTCAGCGGAGGAGCCAGAAGTTCCGTTGCTGCGGGATGAAGTCTGTAACCAAACCCTCTGAGCTATGGAGCCCACACCAAGCCTCACACCTCCTCTAGCCCAAGGATGGTTGCAGTAAGCCCAGCAGTAAGTGGCAGCATGAAAATGGTTTCTGGGGAGAAGAGACCATTTCACATAGCCCATGAGGCAGATGCCAGAAGAGACCATTGCAGGACACTCAGAGCAAAGGCTTTGGTTGACAGATCCCATTTCCGTCCTACACCTTGGGATAGCACTGTCACACCAGCTCCCGGCTCCTCACTGAGGGAGGGAGAAAAAGATTGTACAGAACATGTAGGAGGCAACTAAGATAAAGACAATTAATAAATCAAAATAGAAGAAATAGCACCAAAACCCTTGGGAAGAACTCAGAGCTGGGCTAAGTCAGGATAATTAGCTGTGCCTGGAGACATAACAAACTGGACTCAGCAGAAGCCATTTTGACGCACTTCTTTTTTTCTGTAGACAAAAACCAGTAGGTAAGCTGCTGTCTTTAAAAAGGATTTATATATCCTGCTCTCCCCGTGCTCTTTTCCCTGTTCCTGTTGCCACAGTTCTGGAGTGATACTGCAGCTGGATGGTCACACCTCATATTTCATATACTTGGGGTAAGATGATAAAGGAGCAGCAAACCACAGTGGCAGTTTCTTCTTACCTGAAAAGTGAGGTCCTTCATCTCCAGCTCAGAAAGAATAAGCTAGATTTATGGAGGTTTCTCCACAGTCAAGAAAGAAAAACAGGCAAGAGGATCCCACTGAGGATTCATCCCACCTACTGTCCTGTCTCTCTACAGGGATGGATGATTAGAGCAGAAGGGCTCATGCATGTCCCACAGCCTGGCTGTGCCATGTCCTTCCCCAGACACATAGCCCTGACCAGCAAAAACACGGGCATCAGTCAGTCCAGGCCCAGTGCTTGACTCCTGTGTTGCTGCTGTGGTCCTACTGGGACGAAATGTCAGCCCCTCCACTTATCCACATGGTTCTCTTCCAGCACGAGCGCAGGGCTCTGTCCTGTGCTGACAGCAGAGAGAGCAGCTCTCTGTCATGTCAGATTATTTGTTCTGAAAAGCACACAGTGCTTTGGGCACAGCAAAACGCCTGAAGGACTCAAAAGGATAATCAATAAGAGGAGAGCTAGAAGCTGGAGGTGGGTTCTGCTTTGCAAGGACTTGAAAACAAGGTCAAAGAGTTTCAGCATGACACTGTAGCAGGTTTCTCATTCAGCTTCTTCCAAATGCACCATACTCTGAAGCCAGAACTTTCCAAGCAATCAGTAGAAGCTGATGCCATAAATCCCTGGCAGTGAGGGAGTGACCTGTGTTTCACTGAGTCCTGTAGAAGGCCTGGTCTTCTGCTGCTGAAGTCAATAAAAACAATTGCCTGGCCCCAGTGGGTGCAGAGCCAGGCTGAAATGCATTCTGGCAAACAGACCTTCTTCCTTTTTTTTGAGGGATTTCACTTCAAATAAGAAAACAGCACTGAGAAAGTATTGCTGCCACTTGAAGCTCTGCCGCCTGAAACATCGTTGCTAACAACAGTGACCTTTTTACTTTCCCCTGCTTCAGCATGAAATATTAACAATCTCCTCAAATTTGACAGAGCAAAATTTCAAGGGCATAAAATTGCCTGAAATGAAACAGCAAAATGACCTGTGGAAACGTATGTAAGAAATACTTTCACACACCTCCCCGCCTCTTCTTTGTCAGTGATTTAACAGCCACACAAATCAGTTCTGACCCATGCAGGTAGAGCTACAATTAGTTTAATTACACAGTGCAGGCTGTTGTTCAGTCAATTAGACTTTTCCTTCCATCCACACCATTTTAATGACAGCCAAGTAGCCCCAAGGCTCGTGTGTCTTGTTTAGAGCCATGACTGGCCGGTCAGGGCACAGCACGCTCTCGGTCGCTTTTCTGCTCTCTGCAGCAGCAGCATATGCTGGAGCTTCCCGCACCCGTGAAAGCTGGAGAGTCTGGGGAAAAGCTCCCTGTGGGAGCCTGAGGATTCTGGCAGTGCTGGCCCCACATGGAGCCCACTCAGGGCTGGAGCATCGCTGTCCTGTCCAGCTGGCTCAGGCAGACAGGGCTCGTGCTTCACAGCCCTCGCTGTGCGCTGCCCGAGAGGGGCCCCTGCAGTCACCCAACCTTTCGTCTCCCTTCCCCTGAAGACAGGTGATTGCTTGGTTGGAGAAGTCAGCACTCACAGAGGATGTGAGAAAAAAGTAAATCAGCTCCCCCGGGCGATGGAGCTGCTGGGTGGCCCGCAGCTCCACCCCTTTTCCACCCTCTTGCGTAAGGTCTGGGTTGCTGACGCCTGGGTCTGACCTGCAGCTGCCTCCAATGTGCCTCTTCCACCAGCAGCCCACGTCACTCCTAATAGAGCGGCAGGTGAGGCTGGCACCATGCCACAACCTTGTCCAGGTGAGAAGGGGCAATCGGGGCATGAGCCGCATTTCATAAACCATCAAATAAACAGGACTTTCACATGAGGCCAGGACGCATCTTGGAGTACCTCACAGTACCTCATAGCAGTACCTCATAGCCCCCAAAAAGTTTTTGGAGCTGCTGGGACTGGCTGCATCCTGCCATGCGATCGCTTTGCCACGGGGCACCTTCGTTTTTGTGTTATACATGCAGGAGGAATGGGGCCAACTATTGCAACAATATCCCCAACTATCCCTGTCTCCAGGTGCCCGCTTGAATTTGCTCTGGCTCCTCACCTCATGGGGGAAAGCGGGGTCAGATCCTGCTCCTGGCCACAGGCCGTGCTTCACTCCCCACTGCTGCTGTCCCCTCGGTGTCTGTGGCCACCTTACACTGTCCCTAAGGAAAGCGGGGGTTTGTGCCTTTTTTGGAAGATGCAAATGAACCATTTTAATGTTATCACTTAAAATTCATCCTGGTCCCTGAGAAGCTTCCCCAGGAAGCAGAGAGAGGGCAGGACTCTTTTTTGGCCCCAAGAGGCTGTCCTGACCCAGTCTGAGCCACCACAGCAGCATGAGGATCAAGGCCAGGCCATATCCCACTCCCTCACGGCAGCGTCTGAGCAGACTGCATGTTTCCAGATTGGGAAAGACAGACAAGATGCTTAAAGGCATCCCTGTCTCCATCCTCCTCAGTGAAAGTACTGCATTAAAAAGATTAAAGGCCTATTTCTGCTCATTTTAAATGTGCTGATTAAATTTAAAAGCGTTTTCCTTTTCTTATATAGTGCAACCTGTCACGCTGGGATGCCAGTTTCATGATGATGTTGGCAGTTTATACGGTTTTGCTGTGTTATTCTTTTGCTCTGCCTGAAGCAACGTGGACATTTTTAGCCCAGCTTTATTCTGCGAAGACCCATCTGTCTGATCCCAACCCCAGACACTTTTTGAGTTCACTGGCGAGTTTCACCCATGCTTGGAAAAAGAGCACAGCTCTCAAAGAAGTTCCTCAAGAAGTGGAGAATAGAGGGAGAGAAGAGCTTCAGGTTAGTGCTTCTCCAGAAGAAGGGCAGTGGGGTGACCTGCTGTGTTCCTTGGTAAGGCATAGTCCCACTCCAGGGAGGCTAAGGGAACAAACCTCCCCAGTGCCTTCAGTGAGAACATCATTGCAGCAGAAGTGCCTAGAATGGACACAGAGAGGGCAGTTTCAGATGGAATTTCTCAACTTGCTCTATACCTCCTTGCTTTATACACCTGTGCCTGTTGATGACAGCCCAGGGTGATGTCCAGGCACTGCCACCAGGATGTGGACATGCATCCACGCTGGCCCCTTCTCTCTTTCCCCCAGAGAGGCTGAATTGCTGCTCACTGGCCGCTACCTCACCGAAACTGTGCCTCTGAACCAAGATTTTAGCTTAAATCCTGATCTGAAGCAACATCCTGGGTGAGAATTTGGCCTTCCCAGGGGTGAACTGCCCTGTCTTACCAGGACTCACCAGTGCTGTGCAAAAGCCATGGCTGTGCAGTGCACAAGGGGGAAGAAATCATAACTTCATACACATAAAGCTGGATTTGATGCAGCTCCAGAGATGTTGCTGGTGATGTCAGTGGTTATTTGCTGTATTTGTCTTGGTACACTTTGGTGGTTTTCGGTTTGTTTGTTTGTTTGTTTGTTTGTGTTTGTTTTTGTTTTTTTGGTGTTTTTTTGGTTTTTTTGATGAAGTCATTGAACTGAGCAGATTGGGCAAAATTGGTGTTACAAAGCAAGGTGATGACATGCACTTGAGAAAGTCATCTTGGACTTTGTTGCCATAATTTAATAATGATAAAACTGAATAAGGAAAAAAACAGTGAAGGAAAGAGCAGAAACAAGCTTAAGAATGATCCAAGCTCTGCTATGAACTGTCCAGCACTGCCAGGGAGCAATCTCTCCTCACCTTGCATGGCAGAGGAGCAGAGGACTGGCTGTCCCCTGGGGCTGGGAAGCTCAGATTGGAAAATGACCCATCCGCAGGGCACAGACAAGTTCAGCCTGCTCCACACTGGCCAGCACCTGCTGCCCTTGGAGTAAGATGAGCAGGTAAAAACCCTGCACTGCCTCAACAAATCTCTGCTACTGCATTCAGATGAAAGCACAAAGAGGAAGGTAGATGGGAGAAGGATGAGAAAATCACAGACTTTCACCCTGCTCCTTCTGGGCAGGGTCACAGCAGCTACCAAGCACCTCACTCAGAACACGGTGCCTGTCAGTGTTCCTGTCACCACTCTGGCACAAGTATCCAGCTCCAAAAAAGACTAGAACCTCACCATGCAGAGCACAACATTGTTTTCCTGCTGCAGCACAGCCAAGCCGAAGAGAAAATCTGTGTTCCTTCTCAGATGCCAAACTCTTTGTTCTTCTTCCCCATGAAACCAGAGAGATAATCATGCTCCAGAGCCCTCAGGCTGCCACACGGCTCCCTTTGTTCATATGCCTTTTTTGGGGTGGAAAATAGAGAATAGCAGAGCCAGCTGCCTCGGCAGGAACCTTGCAAGAGCATTGGTAGCCTCCAGCCCCTTGGCTGAGGTTTTCCTCAAAACAGCT
The DNA here is from genome assembly GCA_013397725.1 of Rhagologus leucostigma. Taxonomy (NCBI): domain Eukaryota; kingdom Metazoa; phylum Chordata; class Aves; order Passeriformes; genus Rhagologus; species Rhagologus leucostigma. The sequence goes on along the minus strand of VZTD01001489.1, from coordinate 1,981,141 downwards.
TGGAAAACGTGCTCATTACCCAGAGCACCATCCCCTGCTGTCCAGGATCAACATGCAACTAGCTGGGGATTATTATCTCTACCACTTTAATATTCCTATCTTTTCCTACCCTCACTTCTTGTGCTTAGCTCCACACAGCAGTGCAGAAGGAGCAGCTCTTCCCCCTGGACTTGTGATCAGGAGATGAAGCAGAGGAAGGAAAGGTTGTTGTCCCTGTTGCCTTGGCTGAAGACTCGAGTCACATCCCACCCAGCCAGTCTGTACCAGGGTGCAGACCCTGGCCTTCTGGCACCAGGAACAGCCTTTACCACATGAGCATCTCCACAGGGCCGGACACAACACCCCCTTGCTCTATCCCCAGCAAACAGGACTCAGTGTCCTGGGCATGTCCACCTGCAGTATAAGGACATTTGTTGCTTGTTCCTTGTGCCCATGAAGTTTCTTCAGAGGAAAACGCATTCCCAGCTGTGTGTCTTCAGCCTGATTTTTGTTCTCCACACAACAAAATCCTGAACTGTTGCAGAGCTTCTCTTGGAGGGAGGAGAACCAAAATTAAATGTGCTGGAGGTCTCTACCAAGTGCTGGCAGAATCACAGCAAGGTCACCAGCAAATTGAGGAGCCTTTGGTATCCAGACTGAAGCTCCAAGAAGCACTCACGGGAGACAGGGAGCAGGGAGATGGTAGGAGAGGAGGGAGGAAGGGAATGGGTGAGTTTGTCCAGGTCTCCAATGCTGTGGAGACAGAGGAGGGATGGGAGAGCTTGAGCGAAGGAGTGAGTCACCTCCTTTAGGGTCAGAGTCTCTTGCAGATGGATAGGAAGGAAGGGCACGGACACAGACCCCAGAAACATCCCAGCAGCTGTACAGGCAAGGAAGCTGAGCTCCACTGCCACAGACCACCAGAGCTTGCAGGACCTTTGTGAAGGGGCACCAAGAACCTGGAACACTGTGTGTCAAGTTGATCCTTGGGGCTGAAACATATAAGGCTGGGGAGGGCTATCCCAGCCCCAGGGAGGGGCAGCTGAGCCCATGCCTCTTGTGTGGGTATCACCTAACCCATTCCCTGAGTCCTACCCACTGCAGACCCTCCCCAGGGAAGCTTGCCCCGGGTTTTCACATAGGTGCTGACACAGCATCTTTGCTGAGCCATCATTTGCGCTCACTACGCTTTTCCCCAGCCCACAGGCACTGTGAGAAGCTTTCCAGGATTTGGGACCCCAGTACCACTTTCAGGTCTACTCTGGGACAGTCATCTCCCCTCTTGCTCTGCCTGGTGGTGCCAGCTCCCTGGATGGAAGCAGGAGGTTGCTCACCCAGCAGGGCAGGGAGCAGTGCCTGCAGGTCCTTCCCAGCCACCCCCACTGCAGCACGGGGGAGAGATGGCTCATGCCCCTCTTCTCCACTGCAGCAGAAACACCCTCTCCAGCCCAGGATTTCGCTCAGTGCGCAGGTTTTGGAGGCTGGTTACTGCACCTGCCTGTTAACACCAAGGGGTATCCAGTTAGCTCTGCATGGGAGTGACAGACGGGAAAGTTGCTGCCTTCCCAGCAACTGGTGTCTTTCTTGACCAAGAGAACATTGGCATGGCAATGGCAACCGACAGAAGAAATTTAGGCATGGCTGTGGTGCAGCTGTGGGTAAAGCTGCGCAAAACCCGCTCCGCTTCACACTGCTCCAGCTGAGCGCCAGGCAGGGCTGTCCTCGTTTGCTCAGCTCTCCATTGCCTTTTGGACGACAGAAACAATCCTGCATCCTGCCTTGTCCTCAGGGTGCTGCACCACTCAGCCCCACATCCAACCCAGCATGGATGGAGGAGAGCTCAGCACCTGCACCGCTCTTCCCCAGGGATGCTCGTGCAGGCAGGTGGCTCTTTGCCACCACTGCTTCGACATTCCCTTCTCTGCCCCCAGTGCTCACACCCCAAGACCGGATGCTGCAGTCCCAGTGGACTCACCTGCCTCACAGTGCCGGCCGGTGGCGGGTCCTTGGGGCGCGCACAGCTGCTCACGGACACACCAGCCCAGGGATGCACGGACGGACCTGCTCCCACAGGCAGAGGGGAGCTGTGAGCCCCTCCTGCCGCGGGCCCCTTCTCCCCCTGCCTCACCCCACACTGCTTCTCATTGCACTATCGACAAGTCCTTAATGAGCTTTGAGCTCACGTCCAGTCAAATCAACACCCTGCATGTCGCGGGTGTGGGGCGGGGGGGTCCCACAGCCCCTGGAAAATCACGGTCGCTGGGAGAGAAGAGGTTCCAAGGGCATGGGCAGGAGGGAGGACAAAGTGAAAAGGCCTGATGCCGAAGAAGGGGGGAGCCATCAGGCAAGCGGGCTGCAAGGGGTTGGTTGAACCCATATTGCTGCAGCAGTTCCTGCAAGGATTTGTTAGCTCCTGCAAGGATCAAGTGCATTACTGGCTGGGTCAGGCTTATGGGGTGGAGAGGGCAGACACAGGAAAGTGGATACTCCTCGTTTGAAGTGGCAGGTACCGACCATCAGCCAAGGAAAGGAGCCTCGTGTGAATAACCAGTTGCTTGGTGTGTAAATCTTGTCATTGGCTCTGAAACAGGTTGTGCGGAACCTTTATGTCTCTTTCCTTTTCCTTTCTGGGGCCCAAGATAATTTCCATCCACTGTGAGTAGAGAGAAGTCACTCTCAAAAGCAGCATGGGGGAGCTGCCGACGCCATGAGCATCACCTCGTTAGAGGCAGCATTGACAGAGAGGCAGGGGAAGGAGCCCAAGTGAGTTAAAACAAAGTTCTCCCCAGACATGACACCTTAGCACTTCACCAGCTCCTCTCTTTGTGTTAAAACAGAGCTAGGGATGCTTAAACTAGTGACAAAAGTACATTTAGTGGCTTTCAGTGCTGAGGAGACAACACCGTGACCTGACTCCCCTCCTGCCCCTACACACAAACAAGGGCTGGCTTCACCCCACCCATGACACTGCACCAGCTCCGTGGAGGCTCAGGTGCGCTGAGGGTACCCAGGTAACACCACACTTTTTATTCATTGCTATCAAAACTCACCTCCTTTAGAGGTCCCCCCTGCCCCCTTGGAGCAGGCAGTCGCACCGTAACCCATCGCAGCTAGCCCTGACACAGCTCGTGAGCCAAAGCCCCTGCCCCGTACGGATGGGAGGGAACACATGCTGCCTTATAGCTTTGTTGGGGTTGCTGCTTGTGGTGCCACCTACATCTGTGCTATTATCCTGCCAACAGGCTGTGTTTAAAGATCACATTTCAGGCTAAGTGGTCACGAGAGGAGCTTGGAGGAGGCAGTAAGACCCCCATTAGGCTTTTTTGGCCATTAAAGGAGAAAGACAGTGGTGCCAGGAAGGCTGGAAAGAAGGAAAATGGAGAAAGAAAATTATTTTTAGTGAGTAAACCCAGGGGGCTTTGAGAGCTGAGTGGCTCTCCAGCACACAGGCTGGAGGCATCCTGACAAAAAGGCATCCTCTCTGAGCTGAAGCAAATGCAGTGAATGGCAATCCCTTCTGGGAGAAAGCTATGGGTCTGACAGAGTACCCTCATCCCTCTCCTCTTCAGGAAGTCTGTGTCCCCCACACCACTCTGGGAGCTTGAGTACTTCTTATTTAGCAGCTAATGAAGTTAAAAGAGTAGTAAACTACATCTGTCTCAGGAATCTTTCCTTTAGGCTCTTAGCCAGGTTAAAAAATCAGCCAGTGAAAATGTGCTGCCTTTGCTCCCTAGGAAACCCATTCTGTGTCTCTGCAGTGAGCACAGCTTGCACTGCCCAGGCCTGCAAGCACAGGGAGCACGTAGTGCACAACAGGGACATCATTATCGCCCACCATGCCATGGAACACTGCTGGAATTGCTGCCAGCTGAGTCCTGCAGGAGAAAAATCACATCCCTGCCTGATGAACTAAAGCTCACATTGCCTTGGAGAGCTTTTTCTGTGGCACTGGGGGTTGGAACTAGAAGATCTTTAAGGTCCTTTCCAGGCCAAACCGTTCTATGATCCTATGATGCAACTCTTGGTGAAAGCAGAGCTGGCAGAGGCAGGCTTCTCTGTCTCCTGGGAAGTGTGTGGGCATAGCCCTGGATGTGCTGGACCCTGTAGGAGGCTCAGCTCTCCCTTGTCTGCCCAGCTTGCCTCGCCCTTGCCACGGAGCCCAAGCCGGGTGAGGGCCTTTTGAATGTAATGCTGTGTTACTGGGTCAGAGTTGCTTTGGCCAAACCAACCAAATTAAAGCAGGTACCTGCAGGTAGTTTCAGAGCGGAGCCAGCAGCAAAGCCCCTGGCCTCCTTTTGTCAAAAAGAGTGAAACTTCAGCTATCAAGATATCGTAGCTCACCCTTTTCTGAGTCTGGCATTAGCCCATCCATCACTGTTCTCTCTTGGTCTTCAATCTCTGCTCAAGCCAATTGCTGATGTGACACCTCCTAAAATAAAAAGACAGGGAGAGACAGTAGCAATTTGCTTGCAGGGCAGGTAGAGATCTCAGGCCTGAGGGAACCAGCCTGTTATATGTGTTTTCACAGCTCTCCACAGAGTCCTGGCTGAGGAACACCTGGGAACTGCAGTGGGTCCGCTGGAAACATCAGGTGCCACAGGCAGACTCCCTTCACTGGAAGCACAGCAAACCATCTCCCCACCTCATGCACTTCTGGTCTGGAAAGAAAACAGGCCAGAAAGTGACCATTTCCACTGAAGGGATAGAAACTGAATTTGAAAGGCACAAGTGTTTTCTGTATCACATTTGATGTGCGAGTCAGAGGCAGAAGCAGGCTGCGAGCATCAAAGGTGCTGGAGAGAAAGAGTCAGCATCAGTCTGAGCAACCCCTGCTTTCCAAGAAAAAAGGGGAGTGGGACCAAGAAAGGAGAGAGTACATAGATATTTCATACTTGGCAAGAAGCAGACACGGACTGGTAAGCCCGAATGAATTTGGGAACATGCCTTAGAAGAGAAGCAGAATTCATTTGAAAAGACGGGATTTGGAGCTGCTCTCTTGGTTGTTTTCCATAAATGTTCATGAGACTAAATTTTGATTCACCAGTGTGTTCTCAGAAAATGAGAGCTTGGCAGATACTCAGACAAATACTCACTGGCTTCAGTATTTGCATTCAAAGCGTTTGGGCTGCCACCTCCAAAGCTTTTGGTGGCTTGGGAAATATCCAGCAAAAGAGCCCAACCCCACCATATAATCTGTGTGAGTAAACACAAGTGCAAAGAGTGTTTTCTGAATAACAGCTATCGGATGCGATGACAGTGATGAAAGCAGCCAAATAATCAGGCTAGACACCTCTTGGTTTAAAATTCATTTGCAAAAATCATTAACACAATCATTGCAAAATAAGCAGAAGTATAACCACTCAGGGATAATTTGCAAAGAGGAATAGGGCTGCACTTACTGAAAAGAGCTGTTAGGAGATGCAAGGCTGCCTGGCTCTGACTAAGCCAAGTCCACCACCTCCAAAGGGAAGCAAAGCTGGCCAGCACGGCAGGGCTGGCAGGCACTGCTTTTTTGAGCCCAGTCTAAGGCATGGCCTCCTCCTCTGAAACCTCAGCAATCCTGCCAGCCTGCAGTGGGGGCCAAGCTGGCCGGCCTCCTTCCTCCCTGAGCAGGCTCAGTGCTCAGAGCTCAGGTCTGGTCTGACTCCTGACACCCGAGCCATCCTATCCTAAAGAGTGGCCAGCAGGGAATAGACAGGGAAAATGCGTGGGACCAGGGCAGGTAAGGCAGGACAGTTCCTGTGCTCAGTCCTCCCAGCTTCCACTCACGGGTGCTGTATGTGACTCCCAGCCCAGGTGGCCTGATGAAAACCCCCCTTGCCGTGTCCAGAGTTTCTCTGTCACCAGTGGCTGCACTGCTAATATCATAATCACCTGCCAGCCTCACTGACCTCTTCTCCCCAGGAAAACTGCCAGAATCTCTGCTACTCCTCATCTTGGGCATTCCCGGTCGGGTTGGGATGAGCCAGTCCTGTGGCACAGGGAAAGGTCTTGCCCCACACACTTACAGCTCTCCGCAGGCTGCCAGCCTTGCAGGGCACACAGCTTCTTTGAAATATCCTTTCCCTGGAAACCTGTCAAATGCTTTTCACAGATAGTACTTTTATTTACAATTACCTTCAGCCACTGGTATTAAATCTGCATTTATGCCACTTGTCCCTGCGGCTGCTAGGAGCCCTTAGGAACAATTTTATCTGGAGATAACTTGTTTCAAAGACTGGGCATTTTTAAATCTCTCCTGCTGTCAACAGCACAAACAAAACAGAACATGGTGAAGGAATAAAAATGTAAAAGAAATATGGCAAGAACAAAACTGAAAATAAATACAAGAAAAGAAAAGGAATTTCCACCACTGGAGGAGATTAAAAGTGACCTGCCAAAGAAAAATAGATTGGGTTGGAGCATTTTTGTTCAGTGCATGCCTATTCATTTTCTTTCCCCTGGAATACTCTGGAGACAGGGAGAACTAGTGAGATAATGTCACTGGATATTCTGGCAGTAAGACTTTGTCAGCTGTAAAACGGCCAAGTTCTGTTAAGCTCAGTGTTTTTTGTGTTGTTTGTCCTGTGCTCTTCACCATAACTCATGTGGTTGAGAAACACCTGGGAGAAAAACTTCCTCTGCTAAAGATTTGTCAGCACTGAGATTTCGGTCAGCAGGAAAGACCTGAAGGACCAAGGGTCCCCCAGCACAGAATGAAGAAGATCAATCTGACAGGTCCTGAGATGTCTTGTGGGAGGAGGGGAATATTAAGTAGAAGAGAAAGAAAAGGCCACTAAAATAAAATCCATGCATTTAAAGATGTCTCTATGGCATTTTCCATATTCTCGATGAAGAGCCTCCACCTCCAGTTTGTGTGGGTAAAGTATTTCCAGGTGTGTGACCATTTTTTCCATTTGATTGAGATAAATACGGCTGCATACACGGATGTTTCTGAGAGAAGAGAAGAGAAGCACACCGCCACACACATTATCATGTCTGTGGCTTTTGTCAACAGCTAAAGCCCAGTGAAAGCTCAGCCCTCTGCACCATCACGTCTCCTTCCCCAGGCACAGCACAGCTGGAGGTGGTGCTTGAGCACGGCCCGTTCCTGTGGGTGGCCCAGCCCGCTCTTCTGGTGGGGCTGACACCTGCAGCATCTCACTGCGACGCAGATTCAGTTTCCTGCTGGGCAAAGCCAGACCAGAGTTGCCCTTCCAAAGCATGAGGTTTAATCACCAGTACCCACCTCCCAGCAGCTGCCAGCAAGCTCCCAAGCTGACTGCTGGTGAGTCTCTTAGCACTGGTGAGAGTAAGGCACGTGCTTGCAGCTTTCTCCAGACATGCTCCAAAGGCTGGAGTCCCCAGAGTGCGAGCATGCCTGAGGTCCAGGTGACACAGGGACACGGAGGTTCACGGGTGGCCCCAGAGGCCACGTACCACTGGTGTCCCTGGTGCCATTTGGGAGCAGATTTTAAGCGTGGCAGAGTCTCCCCTCACCCCCTTCTTCCCAGCTGTCTTCCCTGCCACAGGAGTGTTTGAGTGACACTGGGTGTGCTCTGTCCCTGTGACACGCCCAGCACAGCAACAAGGAGCACAAGGCCCCGGGAACCAGAAAGTGAGAGCTATCACGGACACCAGCCACGGGATTTCTGCAGGGAGGAGTCCTGGCAGGACCTGTGTAGCAGCAGTACCTACCCACTGCAGGGTGTTCTCTTAGGTCTTGTCTACCCAGCCAGTGTTGCCCATCTAAATCAAAACAAATTAGGCTAAATTAAACCAGAGCAGCCCACTTTGAAGCATAATTATTCCAAGTTAAAGACCATTTGGGTAATAAGTGGACATAGTCACACTGATGAAAGTGTGCCTGTGCCTGCAGGCTGTTCTGATAAATGTAGTTAAAACAACCTGATCATCTTTCTGTCAGTGAAACAGCAAGGGACTCACAAGGGACTGGAAAGATTTAGCTCTATTACTTGTAATCCATCAAAAACAGTGTGAACAGTAACACCGTGCTCAACTTAGCTCAAACTTGATCCTGATGGACTTAATATAAATTTAAATTAGTGTGAATGGAACATAAATAGAAGTGTCCTCACATACTTTGGAAGATTTAACTGAAATCACATACTCTGTGAAACCAACCTAACTTTAAAGTAAATGTGTCCCTGGGTCTAGTTACATCATTGGTGTAGCTCTTACGATTTTTTTCCCTCTTTATTAAGAGGCTTATGCTAATAAAAGCTCTGAGGTAGATGCTTTAAATCAGCATAAGTATAGTTATACTGATGGAGCTTATGCCACTTCCCAATAGAACTGTATGGCAATGCTTTCCTGCGGGGAGAAGCCTTATTGCACGGCTGTGTTTGACCTCAAAAGCACAGTGATGTGGGAAAAGTATGATAGATGTGGAGGAAAAAGAGGACAGATTTGGGTATGAGATGGAAATGAGGGTTACTGGCAGAGGCAGCATAACCACTGTCCACCACAGGTGCTCCATCACGATAAGGACACAGACCCTGGGGAAAGGAAGAGCAAAGGCCTGGCTCCTCTGTGGAGTGCCACACCAGGGCAACCTCATTTATTACCACATCAGAAGGGACGGAGCCTCCACTGTGAGGGGAAATACCTCCAGCCTGCAGCCTTGCTGCTGCTTGGCCGTGTGGTGCACACAACCAGAACCAGCCCTTGTCTGCAGCAATCGAGTTTCACACACCCCTGCCCTCCAGGGAATCGCATTTATAGACAGGATTGGGCGGTGGGAAATTGCTTTGCCATCGCTCGATGTGTCCTACGTCAGCCTGCCCAAGGGACTCTGGCCAGAACAACCAGAAGGTGCTGCTGACACCTCTGCCCACGGTCACTGAAACACCCTTCTCTTCCTTCCAGAGAGGGAAGAAGTTTTGGAAAGTTTTACCAAGATTACAAATCTCCTCTACTTGTACATCCAGAGCCTCACAAACTCAAAATGCTGACAGCAACGCGTTTACCTGCCAGCCTCTGTCACAATGTCACAGCAGTGATGTCATTAAGACAAAACCTACCGAAGCACAATTCTCCCCCAGATGCCCTAACACACACACCCCTCCACGTGGAGACACTGATCTGAGACGTTCCATACCTCTAACTTCCCAAAAGGGATCAGCCCCCTTTCGTCTTTCTCCTCTTCTCCTGAAGCCTCACAGGTACCCCAAGGCCAAGCAGCAAAGGTTTTGCTTCTCCCTCCCTTGACCATGGAAACAGGAAAGTGAGCCGGAGCTCAAAAACTCCCAAATGCAAGGGAAATGCCCCCCCCTGTCTTGTACTGCAAAAGAGGCTGGAGTGCGGGTCATATTAAAAAAAATTTTAGGCACCAAATAACTTTTGAAATCTGATGACAGCAGGTAACTCATAAAAAGAAAAAAAAATAATTCCTGTTATTTTCTTGGCTTAAACGCTGTAAAGTGAATATGTTCTGAATGTGTTCAAATATCCTCTACCCACAGGCTCTGAAAAAACTAACTGTGCCTGACCACACTGCTGGCCTGTGTGGAGACACAGACCCCCGTGCTTGGGCTCCTGGACAAGGGGATTTATGGGACAGGACAACTGGAGGCTGCTCCTGAGCTTCAGCTGGTAACTTATGCTTTAGCTAAGGTGTAAAGGAGGTGTAAAGGAGGTGTAAAGGAGGTGTAAAGCTGAACCCTGCAAAAGCATTTTGAGGTGGTAGAGCCTGGTGTTGGTGAGGAGAGATAGACACACATGGGGCAGAACTGCACAGGGCACGAAGAGAGAACCCCACCACCGTCTCCCTGTTCCTTGGCTGATGTATGCATCACACCAGTGCCAAGGGGAGCCACAGTCACCTAGCCTCTCTGGGGAATTCATTCCTCATCCAAAAGCACTGCTCAAAAAACTAACACTGCTGGGGCACGATTTCCCCAAAGTTCTGAGCCCCAGCACCAGGCCAGTTCCCATTGCCAGGCTGCCTCCCACCATCCCAGCTAACCCAGGGTTATGTATTTGCACTGCTGTGCCTTGCCACTGGTGGGATTTCTCTTCAGCAGCTCCTGGACCCACTTGCGTGCTGCTTGGAGCATTCCAGCATAAAGACCCCTGCTTCTGGAGGGCCTGATCAAGAAACACCAGCTCCAGCTCTCAGGCCATCCTCACTTCAAAGCCAGAACGTGGGGAGGAAGCTCGTGTTGCAGCGATGGCCCTTCTCCAGGACATGTGAAAGTGACAGGTTGCTTTTATGCTTGAGGGAGGGTTTATTTCTCCATGAGAAAAATAAGCTTATTTCATGTCCTGTTGAAATATGAAGTCCAGAAAGGCACCAGATGGCCTGTGATGTCTCATCCTCCTCCAGAGACCACTGTCTAAACATGGTACAACAAAAGCTGCACACTCGATAGAGCATGTTTTGGAAAAGTTTAGTGGCCACTGGCAAATAATGATTGAGCGTAAGCACGCCTCTGGTCCAAACCAGGCATCCTAGTCCAGAGCTCTCATCCTGGCTGTCACCCAGGCTGGGCAGGAAACTATTTTACAGCCTGTAAAAAACAAAACAAAACAAAACAGGAGAAAAAAATCAAAAAGCCATTTCACAGGATGGTCTTGGCACATCACCAAAACCAAGACAGGATAGAATTGCCCACAACTGGCTTTGCACAGACATTGAGAGCATTTCTCCCTGGGAATCCCTTTCCTTTCCACATAGCTTTCCAAGCTCAGGCTTGACAAACAAGAACAGACAGCTCTGAAAATACATGTCCTCCTTTGCAGCTGTGGGTCAGGGATTCAAACCAGAGCCAGGATCATGCTCCAAAAGCAGTTGAGGGGGCAGGGCTTATTGTGGGCTTAAAAAACAACACCAAGCAAAACCACCTCCACACTGTCCATCTATGCACTGTTAGACACATTTCTTCTCTTCCCTTGGCAGGTTCAGGAGTAAAGTCTTTCACTTTAATGCCCCAGCCCTTCCCTGCAGCCCTGCCCAGGGAACTAGATAGCAGCACATGCACATCTCCTCAGCCTCTCGAGTCTTAAATTTTAATCTTTAATTTTAATCTTTAATCCTTTGATGAACATTACCCCCCTCTTACCCTGTTCAACCACAATTTAGCTAATTAGTAAGAGGTTACCATATGTAAGCACATGTGACCTGATAAAGCAAAGGACTTCAAGAAGACCTGATGACTGCCATATGCCCTCATGACTGCTGTCTCTTTCCCAGCCCTCATTTGCTGTGCAACCAAGTCACTCGGCTCGTGTCTCTTATTTCCACCTGTGCAAGGCCCACCTCTCCTCAAGATGGGGAAAGCGCCTCAGCAAACTCCTCCTGCCACACACCAGGGAAGCAAAATCTCAGAGGAGTCCCCAGGTTCCAGCACAAACCACACAGCCCCTGCAGAATACCCATAACTCACACAACACAAACACAGCCTAAGATCTGAGAAACCCCTATTCTTCTAAGAGTTTTCATTTCCTCCAGTTCAGTCCCTACTGCCCTTTTTAGTCTTCTGACCCCTGGCAAGCCGCAGTACCTGCACAAGGGAAGGCAAGAGCTTTGCTCAGGATGGAGCTGTGGTTCCAGTCCCTGGCAGTTCACCCCTGCACTAGGGCTGTGGTGGGCACAGCTTCTCTCCAGCCCAAAAGCTGAGACGAGGGCTGGAGGGAAGGCACGGCTGCACCTCCAGCTCGTTGGACACTACAGCAGGTCACTCCTCTGCCACGATCACGTGGGACAGGAGAACATTTGAGAGCCAAGGAGAAATACCACTGCAATTCTCCCCCACCAAAAAATCAATGTTGAGGGTTGGAGTCACAAAACTTGAAGACATCCTGGTGATATTTGATGGTTTTATCTTTCTTTCTTCAAATTTTGACCAGTACAAGTTTTCAATGACCATTTCTTTCTTTTTTTACCATTTCTCACTGTCAAAGGAAGAAGGGAGGGAAGGCTGAAGTGGGGGGGAACAGGAATAACAGGATGGAAAAGGATAATACAAGACCTTTTGGCTTGATTTCTTTTTTGACAAATATGTTCCTGTCTTTTCCTTCTGGAAAGAGGAGTGAAAATGGCCTTTTTATGAAGAAAAAAACCCAACCAAAACCAGAACAATAAATGAACTGGAAACCCAGAAATGGTAGTTAGGTGTTTACAGGTGTCTGTCTTTTCTTCTGTATACAGTGATTTAATTCCAGCTGGGAGGAGCAGCACAGTGTGGCCACCTCGTACCTTCTCTTGGACTTCAGCTTCAAATGCACAATGTCTTAGCATGCTATCAACAATTACAGGGAAAAAAAAATCTCTCCCTCCTCTCCACACCAACCCTTCAGTAGTGTACTCCTGGTGGTGTGCAGGACAGGAGCAGTTTCCCATCAGACGCAGAGATTCTCCAGAGGTGCCCGATTCCAGGGGTCGATGGAGACCTGTCAGATCTGTCACATGCGTGCAGCAATGCCTGAGACATTTGTATTAATTTACCAAACCACTCCTTGGTCTCTGATTGTGCTGGGGGTCTCACAGCAAAAGACAGCCACTGGTGGCGTATTCCCCTGTTCCCCCAGCCGGGTGTATGTGGGTGTTTTTAGTTTTTAAAGGAAAGGGAATTAAATGACACCGGGTCACTAAGCTTTGACTTAAAATTCCTGAAACTGTCAATTCCATCCAAAGAAACTGGATTAATTTCCTGATCCTGGGAATTTTATGATTGCTTTCAATGGACACAGCAATACCTCCTCTGGCTTTATTAAAATAAGTTGCTTCCTGGCAGAGGTGGGATGCTATAGTCAGATTATACATAAGCAACAGAGGAACAAGTTCATGTAGTATTTCTTTTCAATAACACAGCCCCACATCTGTGTTCCAAACTGAAAAGTTATTTGTTTCTATCTAGGATTTTTGCAGTGTTACTCAACTGCTTCAGAGGAAGAAGTGAACACATCTCCACGACTCCTCTGACAGCACCACACTACCTTACATTTTAAAGGCATGGCAGCAGGAGCAAAGGGGCTAAATGTCCTACATTACCTTGTACAAAGGACTGTACAAGAACCAAGATTGGGAGGGAGCTGCTTCTCCCACCAAATCATGAGCAACACTGGTGGGAGGGAGAGGAAAAATCACCGAACTACTTACCGTGAGGCCTGACTGCAAGCTTCTGGGTGCTAAGCTCTTCCCACAGCTATTTGCAACATGACATTCAGCTCTTTAAAAAATAAAAATACAGTAAATGGTGTCTTATGTGGTGCTGCAGTCCTTTGCAGGGAATGTGAATGAGGTTGGCCAGCTTTCTCCACCTTCCACAGTAAAACATCTCCAATCAAATGATAATGTCCCAGAGAGGTACAAATTCTGGTACTTGACTTTCAGCATTCATTTCACCAGCAGTTTGTAGTTTTTAGTTTTTAAAGGAAAGGAAATTAAACGGGGAAAAGATTGCCCTATGCTAATTCTCCAGTTAGAGGAAGCTGCAGCAGATAAGGTTCCCATAGCAATTGGAGCAGGTACCGAGCCGCGCAGATGAGGCCCGATTTCCCCGCTTGCTTTCGGTGCCGGTCCTTTATCTCCACACAGCACGGGGAAAAGCAATTACTTGGAACACGGAGCAAGGGAAAGGAGCCTGTGGCATCTGTGATTCATGTTGATGGCCATTCTCTGGCGTGGTTGGATGTGCCAATATTGCAGCACAGCCGTGTACCAGCGCGTGTACCCTCGACCACAGCAAAGCTCCCGGGTGCATCCTGCCACTGGCTTTTCTGGTGAGTTTAGCTGTGAAATTTTGATAGGCATTGAAGCAGGATTTGGCAGGGAGCTTTACAGCCCCAGCCTCCACAGGACACAGTCATCTGGCACTGCACCAAACCCCACATCCGAGCACAATTCCTCCCACCCATTGCCTCACATTTTTGACTACCCTGGCAACAACCAACCTTTAATTTGACACAATCTGCTTCCAATGAACCCATCTTACCTATTAATTTTGCTTTATCTTGCCTGAGCCGATGATTATTGTGCCCGATTATGTCTTCCTTATCCCCTGAGCAGTCATCTGCAGCAGAGCCAAGGGAGTGCAATAATTTTCCCAGCCTCTTCCCAAAGCTACTTTGCAGCACAGGATCAGGCCCTTCAACTTCTTCATTAATTCCTCTACAAAATGCCCCAGCAGTGCAGTTAAATCTGTGGGCGTGCAGTCCTCAGGGTCTCATTTTCCCAGCTGTGTTGCAGCCCTTTTTTTTTTTTTTACCAACTGCTCTGGGACTTTTCTTGCACTCCATGAATTTTCTGAAAGAATTGTCAAATACTCATCGGTTTCACTCTCGGATGCGTTTTCACTGGGCCGTGTAGTTTTGACCAAGAGCAAGTCCCCTAGATAGTTATTCCTCACCCCCTTTTCCAGACTGAGACTGCCTTGAGATCCATCATCAACAACTACAATTGCATCGAGCACCCTGTCACTCCTTTCCCTTCCAGTGACAGCTGAAGCTGTGCCTGCTGACACTGCAGCCTCCTTTTGTCATCGGCTATGATATGCTCCTGGCTCTCTCTCCCTTGTGCGTAGGTCCCCTAGCAATGCACTTCCCTTTGTCATCCTCCAGCTTCTGATGTACTTCTGAACCAACTTACTTATTTCCTGTGCTAACGCCCCATCATTTTGTGCTTTTGCATCCCTAACTTGGTTCCTTCACACCTTTAATCTCTGCTCTCTCCCACCACTCTCACCACTGTGGTTTCTTTTCCTCCTCCCAATACGAACACACTTTTTTTTCCCATTTTTTTTTCTTTTTTCTTTTTTTGCTACAATGTTGTTTTTCTCTTCCCAACCGGTGTCAGTACTGAAGGGCACTTCTGACAAAAGCATGCTGCAGTCTCCACAGCTGCTGGCAAGAAGAGTTGTCCACAGGGTGTAAAAGAAATGCTGTCCCCAGTAGGTGCAACCAGCTGGCTGGAAGGAGAGGGTGTCCCAGATGCTTCCGTCACAGACGTGAAGGAGAGAAGGGAAGAGAAAAGAAACCACTTTGGGAAGGAGAGAGCAAATCAGTCTGGGTTATGGGAGAAACATCCCAGGTGCCTTAGAAGTGGGTTTCTCTCTCTGTGATGCTGATCACCTCCTGGACCGGAGGAGACCATCCCTCGCGCCTCAGTTCGGACAGCCGCGCCGCGTGCCGCTTCTTCGGCTGCGGCAGGTCCTCTGCCGGGGAAGTCAGCTGCTTCAGCCGCTGCGGAGAGGAAGTCGCTGTTAATTAAGCTGATGAGCAAACTGACAGCCGATAGTGATCCACAACCATTGCTGGGGGCAAAGGCATCTAGAGAGCCAATGCTCCCAGCTCCCTGTTCCTCTCCTGCTGAACATCTGTGAAACAAAGAAGGAGAGCAGCTTTGCTTCACCTGCTCTCAGTGACAATTATTCTGCCCCTGAGCTCAAATCCGGGCTGTGGACTGATAATCTGATGTACAGGACTCCTCACAGACCTGCTGCTGTGAGAGAGGATGCCAGCAATTAGCAGCACAGACATTTTCCGTGGCAATGGAAAAAACACCATAAAACGTTGCTTTTCCTGTACCAAGTAACCTTCCATTGATTTTGGTGGGAGCTGTGAAGCCATTTGAAAAATGGACTGATCATCAGATGCTGGGCATCTCCTGCTACGATCCAAAACAGGGTGGTAGGCGATACCTACCTCAGTGGCATTCCCCAGGTAAAGCGGTCCCTCTGCAGGCTGGTTCCTGCCCCAGAGCATCCTCAGCTTCCCTCTTCCAGTCAGCCAGACTGTGATGGTGAGGGCAGGGGTTGTGAGGCAGCTGCCTGCCCTTAGCTCCCTCTGTCCTGTGCAATGCAGGATGCTACAGGCTGTTCCACACACATGTACACAGTGTTGTGACAACTTTGGGGAGTTTATTCTTAAAAAACAAAAATATCTTTGAGCTCTTCAGCAAAAAGTGCTGGCTCACAGAGACAGCTGCAGTGAATTTCTGCTCTTTTTCATCCCATTTCTTAAGCCCCTCTGGTGCCACACAACTTCCTGAGCTCCTGGTTTCCTCCCAAAGCCCAGTAATGATGTCCTGCAGCTGCCTGCAAGCTCCATGGGACAGCCTATCATTTCCCAGCTGAAACCTGACTTTCACAGCCACTAGCTTTTTCCATCACAAACTGCTCAGGACAGTGCATGCTCCTCCCATGCAGAGTGCATCACAAGCAGAGCGGGCAATTCATCCATGACTCGTTGGATTAATTTTAGTGCTCCCACTCCTTGCGAAGTGCGTGCCAGAATCACAGATTTTGTTCATTTATTCAAAACTATTTGTCCCATGATTTCCAAAATTGACCTTGGTCTGCAGCTGCTCTGTGGGCACTTCATTGTGAGATTTTAGTCTTTGGAGCTTGAGCTGTGTTAATCGGGCACATTAGGAAACAACATTTGTGTTTCTTGGTCAGTCAAGTGTAACGAGAGGAATCAGTTTGTTGCAGTGACTGATCATAATTACCAATTACAAACTTGATTTCAGTGAATGGTTTGCAACATTCAAAGACTCTGTTCCTGGAAACATCTGTGTCAGGAAATTAATTCACTACAATTCTGGGGTGTGACTGGAAAAAGAGAACAGATACATTTTGAGAAAATTTGTTTTAAAAACAGGTGCAACTATCCCAGAAGGTATTTTGTGGCTGGCTTTGATTCTGCCCTGAGTCAACCCAGGTTTAGCAGCCAATTCCTTCCCACACACCTAAACCGCATCCTTGGAAATTTCTTCATACTAATGCAGCTGAGGAGTCCCTGGAAATTTCAATTAATATCATGTAAACCAGGACAAACAAAAAATCCCTTGATCTGAAATAGGCCAAATCAATTCCTCAGGTGTGCTCTACAATGAGCATTAACACTGTTCAAAGCAGCATTTCAGTCCAAAGGCTTGAAGCACTTTGCCCCTGGTGAGAGGCAGGACCTGTGGGCAATTACTTCTCTGACAGCTCCAAGCCCTCATTTAGACACAGAAAGCTTCTGAGCTGTGGGGAGTCAGACATGTCAGCCACCCAGTCAAACTCTTCAAACCAGCCACGCATCATCACTACATGGCCCAGAGCACAGGAAAAGGCTGTAGGAGGTGGGACTCGAGGTGTGAACTTGGAGCAGACCATACCACAGCACCTTGGATTCACCTGCAGCTCCTCATGCTGGGAAGTGTACAGCTCCCAGCTCCCTTCCAGACCCGTATTCTCCTCAGGTCTGCCAACAGCAACCAGGCGGCCAAAGAGTCAAAGGCAGCTAAACAGGAACTATTTTAGTACAAAATACTTCTCCTCTGCCCTCCTGCCTGCACGGCTTCTGCCTCTCTCAGTGTTCCACTGAAGCCTTCAGCCGCTACCATTCCCATCTGGGCCTTGCTCTGTATCTTTTCCTGAGCCTGAGACAGGCATTGGCCCACTCTGCCACAACTGCTGTCTCTCCCTGTTAAGATACTTATTTCCAGTCAGTAAACAGGAGCCGCCGTGAGCACGGATCCACCTTCCCTGAGACGATGGAACAAACGAAGACTGCCTGTGCCCAGCCCACCCCGGATGTGTTGGCAGTGCAGGGTCCTCCTGTCCGTGAGCCCACAGTGTGACTGTCACACCTACACCACAGCCACAGGGATGCTCCCATCCCCTGTTCACCTGCTCCCTCTGCCCACCCCACCCTCCAACCAGCTGCAGTGAGGATGGGGAAGGACCAGAGGAGAAATTGTGTAGAAATTTAGATGCACTGTACATCACTCAGATGTTACTTCAAGGGTCAGGTGAGGTGTCATCTCCACGGTACCATCTCCCTAGATACAGTTCTTCCTAGGACAAGGACAGAGAGGTCTGCAGTGAAAGAGGACAGGCTCGGGCATGGCACAGGGCAGAGCCGTACAGCTCTGTGAGCATGTCCTCTTTAGTAACTATGGGTAATTCCTTTTTTGAGAATAACACGGTCCTGGCCCAGGCCTACAAGGGACAAGAAGCAAAGGCAAAACAGATCCTGGCTTTGCACTGGGTTCGCATTGGTATCTACTGCATATATACTACATATATGCCTATACATTGCACTGAGCATGACGGTGCAACACCACACGGAAGACCGGACATTTGATGATCAGCATGGGAGCTGTGCTGAGACCCTCCCAGCTCTCCAAATTGCCAACAAGAGCTACAGAGCATTCCGGGGAAGGGCCGCTCTCACCAGCCCTTGCCTTCTCAGAGGAGAAATGTGCTGTGTACCTCCCCCTTGGGGCTCATCCTGAACCATCTGGGGGAGCAACAGCAACACGCCCAGTGACCACAATCCCAGTACCTGTTTCAGGGGTCCTTTGGTTTTCAGGAGGATGAAGATGGCGTAGAGAGGGATACAGACCATGGAAGAGAGTGCCATCAGCCAGCCTAGCACGTAGCCCCAGGGTGGGTACTCGTAGGAATTGTTGTATTTCAAGGGCGTGTACTTGATCAGGGAAAACAGGAAGACGCCCTGGGGAGCAGAAAACACAAACCTGAGGAGAGCCAAGGGGCAGCCAGGCCGGGCAGCCTGGCCACCCTGCAAGGACTGGCTGCCCTGCAGGGGTGGCAATGGGTGTTCTGCCGTGCAGGAGCCCGCAGGGACCTTGCTGGCTGCAGCGAGCAGAGCCGGGTGCGTGCTGGCCGCATGAGCAGTTCTCAGAGCCAGGGCCAGGCTTCTCTGCAGCGTAAAGCCTTCAGGCTTCCGAAGAGTTCAGCGTAAGCGAAGTTGGCAGCAGCTTTGAGGGTCCAGCAACACTGAGACAGCAATTTATTCATATCAAAGGCAAGAATTTTTGTTCTGCCTGGCAGAAACACTCCAGGAGAACCACACAGGCACAGATTTACCCCTCCTGGGGCTCTCTAGCTACAAAGCTCTCAGACAATTTGGGCTGGCTTGAAAATTTCCCAAATCTTCAAGTCCTGCTGAAGCCTGGGGACAAACGACTAGGAATCTTTTGGAAGTTGTAGTTATAGATCCCATCTGTGTTCCCACTGAGGTCAAAGAAAACAACTTTCAACATCAGATACAAAACCAGAATTTGGCTCAGAAAGCATGTAAAAGTCAGTGGAGCAAGACTGGACACAAACTCAAAACAGGCAAGAACTTGCCTGAATTTGGGTGCATTTTCTTTAAACACAGTCACAGAAGTTTTGGAAGAGATTTAATAACATAGAAAGCAAATGGCTGTAGAAAGATATTTCTGAACCATGGGCAGTCCCAGGAACACAGGCTGAAGCAAGGATTTCAGAACAGGGTAATTTTCACTGGTTTTCTATTCACAGGTAATTTGACCAAACCTCTCCAGGCTTTGAGGATACACTGCCTTTTGCCTTCACAATACACAATTGGCTTCTCAGGCGCAATTAGTTTTCCAGGCAAAACGTAAGGCTTTACAAAGGAAATAAATAGCTACCTCAGCTATGGACAAGCTCCTGCTTCTCCATAGCGGTTTAAAAAATTTACAGCAGCACCTTGGAGATAAATGAGCCTTTTCCACCGAGAATTCAGGGACCCAGAGTGACACATCATGATGTCATAATTGCACTTACCAAGCACAGACCCGGGGTGAACACCAGCCAGCATATCTTGATCAAGGGCCACGGCCGGAAACCAATCATGTCCTCAATGTTGTCGTAGAAGCGGTTGGCACCTTGGCCACCAACCAGCACAGAGACAAAGTCAGAGGTCAGATTGGTTTTGTTTCCTTCAACCACTATTCACATCAGATCCCAAACTTTCTTTATCCTTGGTGTTTACTCCTGGTGAAAACATGGCTGTCCTAATAATAGAGCAGCAGGTGATGGATGGGTTTTCTGGCATTGAAAAGGCCCATCTGTGGCTAAATAGAGATGGAGGGGTTTATTTCATCCATAAGTGTCAGAAAGATTGACATTGAAGAAAAGCACAGTTCCTCAGACAGCAGCAGCTGTAGTGAGAGGATGCAGCCCATGCACTGGTAAGGACTGCAAAAGGAAAAGAGGGGTGTCTGGATTACAGAGCCGCAAGGGAAAGCTCTTGCAGGTTGAGCACATGGGATTGTGTGAGTCCAGAGTGCTAAAAGGAACAAAGAGAGTGGGGAACACCTAACAGAACCCTCTCTTTGTAAATAAACATGGTGGTATACCAGGGAAGTCATGTCAAGAATCACCACTGAGCTGGGCAGGACCCCTGCCATCAAGACCTTGTCTTCCACAGAATATTTTATTTTTGACATTAACTCAGGAAACCTGGCAATTAAAACTCCTCTGAAAGCCAAATCTTCCATCTGCAAGTGCTGCTGTACTGTCCAGTGAGAGCTGTCAGGTGGGTGTCTGATCTCCTCCTGTTCATTAGTTTCACTTACTGGGTTACTTTGTTCACAGTGTGTGGGACCCACCTAAATCTCACGGTGCCCTGGAACAGGATATAGCTCGGAAAAGCAGCCAGAAGTCCTGCCACCAGCCAGACTAACCACTGACTCTTCCCAACCCAAAGAACAGAGAGCAAACATACGTGATGGCATAGGGGAGACAACAAAATGCAGATGGATTTCAGCAGACCTTGCAATAAGCTCTGGGATATCTTCAAGTATCAGGAGCCTAATGTTGGCCAGAAAGAGATGTTAAATGAAGAAAAATCAAAAAGTCATTTATAAGGTGCCCTAGCACCTTTCTAACCAAAACTAACCAGATATACCAGACTGCCTCAGGCAAAATAAGACAAGAGTATTGAACAAAAAAAATTGAGCTAGTCTGTCCAGAAAAAGGGCTGCCAGTTAAGCACCTCTGGGATGAAATAACACCATATTTGTCTTATTAAAGATTTATCTTGGTGCTTAGCCGATAAAGAAGGATTCTGCTTTTGGGGATGTTCATCCATCTGTGCACTCACGGTCAGGCCACAGTTCCCAGCTGCAAATGTGATAAGATTTTGCTTCTTTATATCTCAACACCAGAGGGCTGGACTGGGCAAAATACGTGCCTACAGAACTGGCCACACTTGTGAATGTTCAGGGTTTGGTGAGTTTTATTTTGGTTTGTGGTTTTTATGTCTCAGAATTAAATTCTCGTATTATGTTTCCTTTAAATATAGTAATTCTACAAAAGGACATTATGTGTGGGGGTTTTTTTTGTAATTCTTTGCATTATTTTCTATATCCCATGACTAATGCTTGCAGAAAATCTCTTTTAAACCCAGCTTTCTGAAGTATTTGGTGGGGGGGGAAGGGGGAGGATAGTTCTTTGAACACCTCTTGGTGTTGAGTTGGCAAGTTAACAAGTAGCCTCAAGCAAAGACAACAAGCTGTGGTATATCAAGGGACATGCAGCCTTGTGTGGGAGCTCAGCCTACACCAGAGAACTTCCAAGCTGTAAATATCATGAGGCTTCAGACAGCATTTCTGAAAATATATTGGGGATTAAAGGAGACGGTATATAAAATTAATTTTGCCAAAAAGCCAAAATCTTCCACAGGGTGAAAAAAAAGAAAAGAGATATAGATCATGTGAATTGTGGTTTAGAATATAAGCACAGCACAGCATCTTCCACAGAAACACACTGCCATGTCAGACAAATGACAGGTAAATTAATTCATAATACAACTTCACGGCAGATAAAGTTTCCCTGCCAATTCGGATCTAGGATCTAGTCAAAGAGAGATATATATTAAAGAAATATGAAAATGCCAAACAAAAAGAACCCACACACATCCATCCCCCAACAAGAAAAAAAAATCCCACAACTTATGTTGTTAATTAAGATGTGCCTTCACCTGTCCTTGTCCCTTTTCTCTGCAGGACAACCGCCAGTTCCTAAATCTCCATGGCCACTGTGGCAGTCAGAGGGTGATGTGATGAAACACAATGGGGACTGACATGAACGTCCTCAGAGAGTATATGAACAGGAGGTTTTACATATTCTACACTTCACAGGCAGATGAAAAAGTAATCAAGCTTAAGAAGTCATCAGTTCAACCACTCAACACTGGCTTTTTGAGCAAATTAGAAGCTGGAGGACACATACTGGAGCAATGTGCCCTTCCTTCCCAGCATATTAGAAGGATTAGATAAAGTTCCTGCAGAGAAAACCGTAAAAACTTCCCCGAAGAGATTTTTGTTGGAGTGCACAAAGATGTTTGCTCTCATCTCCAATATTCCAAGACAAGGAAGAATGGGATGCTGTCACTGGACAGTTAACCATGAATGCTGGTACCACTTCCCTTGTGCTGATCAATCCCATATACTTTCAAAGTGGTTGTGTGCTCTTCTGACAAATCATTTTGCCACGTAAATTCACAGGAATACATTTCACATGAACCTAACTACAGATTTGCTAACATCCTTTTCTCTTGTCCTTATGGAGCCCTTCTCATTTTACGCAGCTTATGAAAACAGCAAATGAGACCCAAATTAAAAGGGACAAAGATTTAATTTTACTTTTACCATATTCAAAAAACAGCGAGTTTCACAGTTCTGCTAGTTTGGAATCTATAAAAAATCTCTCCCTGTCTTTTCTCCCAAGTTACATTTATTTGCATTGATCTATATCAAATTTCACCCACAGCATTCCAATAGGTGGTGGCCGTGGCTCCACACCACAGTACCAAGCTCGTATCTGCTCCCTCTCTGTCTCAAACCTGCAGCATCAACACCTGCAGCAAGCCTGTGCAAAGAGCCAGCAACAGAGGTGTCCTGGCACCACAGCTGTGCACCTTGGCACCACAGCTGCACATCCTGGCACCACAGCTGGCATCCTGGCACCACAGCTGGCATCCTGGCACCACAGCTGCACATCCTGGCACCACAGCTGGCATCCTGGCACCACAGCTGGCATCCTCTGGGTACCAGGCGCACAGGGCAGGCCCTTTCTGGCCCATAACCCACGTAAGGTTGCTCACAGCCAGTGCATCTGAGAGCAGTCAGCACACAGAGCCAGAGCAAGCCCAACAGGCAGGATCCAGGCAGGAGGAGGCTGCCATGCCGTGCTGGGAGCCACGCTGCATGTGAGCAATAGAACCACAGGAAGATTTATCGCAGCACAACACGGGTTACCCCAGGGCCACCCACAGGTACCCTGTGGCATCAGTTTGCTTTAGCTGTGTGAACAGTCCTAATGATGTCAGCCCTGGCTCTCCTGTAGTGATGGAGGCCCTTGCTTTCTCCTGGAACAGCTAATCCTAATGTGCACGCTGTGACTGCCTGGAAAATCTCCTCTGTAGCACATTTTGGTGGCATCATGCTGTGAATCTCAGTGTTCAAACCCCAAGCCTGCTTATAGAAGGGCTGCCTGTCCCAAAGTGGAAGGGAGAGAGGAGAAGAGGCGGGGGGACACCAGAATCCCTGCAGCACTCTCCTCTAGGGAACATGATCAGCAGGTCCAGTGCTGTGCAATCCTTCCACAGGCAGGGAGCAGTGCGGAGGAAACCCTCAGGTCTTTGGGAGAGCAGCTGCCTGGCAGCAGGGGGAAGCTGCCAAGTGGTGGGCGGTTGGCGTATGTGCTGGAAGAGGGGAAACTCAGAACTCATATTTGTGTTAGCAGAAGCGTTGTAATTCTTCACAGGGTAAGCAAGAGGCTCAGCCCTGCCAGTTCTGAGGCTGGGGAAAAAAAACCCCTTTAATCAGTGCTAGTCACTTTTTTCCCCACTATAATGCCTCACCTTGGCCCTCTGACTACATTTTGGACCAGAATCATCCCAGTGGATGCAAAGCAGAACGTCAAGAGGGTAAAATCACACTGTGTGGAGTGGCGCAAATGAACCTGTGGTGGTGAGGAAAAGGGCCATTTCTCTGTCCCTGACTACTCCATCTCCCTTTGAGGCTGCTGGGGCAGCATCACCTCTCCTGTTGCTCATTGTCTGCCATTGCTCCTCTCCACGGGTCATCAGAAAAGGCATGTGGCCTGTGTGACTGTAAAAATGGCATTAAACATCAAAGCATAATTCAGTTTAATGAATTAACCCAGCATGGTGATCCCCATCCTGTCACAGATGGATGGGGATCTCCACGTCCCTTTAAATCCCAGAAGGACTGGGCAGAAGGTGACTCAAAATTAAAATCTGGCCAGGGTCTGTTACTGCAAGCTGTCAGGTGAACTTCCCTTGAAGGACATCTTTCTAAAATAAATCTCTCTTACGGATCTGCTTCTCTTGCATTCCCTGGAGCTCAAGCAGCTGGACCAGTTACCCTTTCAGTAAGAGAGGAGTTTATCCAAACCAGCGATTGGCTCCTGCTCTACATAAAGCATTTGGAGAAACTGGTAAGGCCTTCATCAGCAACTGCACCACAGCCAGTGCAACCTCTGCAAAACTGTAAGCACCAAAAGGAGCACACAGGGACTGACTGCCCGTAACGAAGCAAAGGTGGCACCAAATGGAACTGGCAGGTGGCAGATTCAGAACAAGGAAAAGAGAGTGACTCCTCAAACAACCCCTGAGAAAGCCGTGGAACTCCTTGCTGCAGCATTTTGTGGATGATAAATGCTTAGCCAAGTCAACTGGAAAGAAATAACAGAAGAGAAATAAATAGATTTCACTTCTGGCACTGGAAATTCCTGGGCAACAAGCTGAGTATTGCATCTGGTTCTAGGACCGCCAGCACAAGAAAGATGTGGAGCTGTCAGTGTGGGTCCAGAGAAGGACCATGAAAACTAAGAGAGGACTGAAGCACCTGTCCTGTGAAGACAGAGAGTTTGGGCTGTCCAGCCTGGAGAAAAGAAAGCTCCAGGGAGACCTTGTTGCAGCCTTTCAATATATAAAGCGGGCTTGTAGTGACATGACAAGGGCTGACAGTTTTAAATTGAAAGAGGAGAGGTTTAGAGTGGATACAAGGAAGAAATTTTTGACTCTGAAGCTGCTGAGACACTGGAACGGGTTGCCCAGGATACACTACCATTGCAAATGTCCAAGGCCAGGTTGGACAGGGCTTTGAGCAACCGGGTCAAGTGGAAAGTGGCCAAGAGGGTGGATTAGAAGACCTTTAAAGGTCCCTTCCAAAACAAACCATTCTATGGTTCTATAATAAGTTGTGAAAAGCTGGAAGAACATTCACAGAAAGTCTCACTCCTAATTTTTCTTCTACTGTATTCCTTCATGAGCATCCACTCCTGACCACCAAGACCCAACATGGTGCTGTGTTTGCAATCTTTCCCTCAGGTTGTGATGGCAATGCTGCTTGAAGTAGTTGGAACCAGCGGATGTGTGACTGTGGGATGTTGAGGTCTGGTCCAAGCTGGCATCTACTGCAGCTGTGCACTATCCTTACAGCTATGAGGCTCGTGTCGTTCCATGAAGCAAAGAGAGGGAGCAGCTGCTCTGCATCACACACAAGACTCTGCCCAAAACCCATCAGCCTTGAACAAGCTTCAGGGAGAAGAACCAAAGCCTCTGTGCTCAGGAAGAGATCTCCCATGGGATATCAGAGAAGACTCTTCTTACTGCACAGATTAACAAGCAGTTGGTTTCCTCCTGATAGTTCATGAAGCTCAGTTTTATCCTGCTCCTGAGTAGTTTAGTTACAGACTTCACTGAGAGCCAAAGCAGTCCCTCCTGTTTCTTTTCTGAGTGCCATCACAGCCAGGGTAAACAGGAATCGTTGCAGAAGTAGCACATAGCAGGTTTGCATCCCAGCATTTTGTGTTAAATTAACTGGCAGGACTAAACTAAATGCACAGTGTAAGTAGGCAGGGACAGACACCAAAGAACAGCAGTCACTCCTCTATAGCTGATTTTCTAATTCAAAGGGCAGATGGGAAGAATGGCAAGGTAGTTCAGTATGAGGCATCTACAGAGAAGGAAAAAACATTCCTAGTCTAAATGTGGAGCAATTAAGAAATATTGCAAGGAAACACTGCGAAAACTAGACAAGAAAGAAGGTTTTACAAATTACAGCAGAAAGAAATTACAGCACTTCTTTGCCCCCTGAGGATCTTTTCTATCCACTCCCACTTCTCAACCCCCCCATTGTTGCCTTGATAAAGAGCAAGACAGATGTTTGTCCTCCACTTACCGTACACCCATGCTACACAGATGACTTCAAACACAGACAGGAAGAGCAGGCATGTGCCACTGGCAGCATAGTAGTCAAAGAGCTGGAAGATGTACATGCCACCCTGTTGAAGAGGTAGAGAAAACAGAGCCATGGCAAGACCATTCCATGTCAGGGAAAAACAGGTGGGGCAAGCAGAAGAACAGCAGCAGAAACACTGACCCTAGAGCAGTCGGGAGAAGAGCCTTCTCTTGGGGGTGCCCTCACTCTGTTCCAAAAACACAATCAGTCCCAGTGGCAGGAGAGTTTTTCATGCCCGTTTTATGATACTGCTGGGCTAGGCTGGCTTCTGCGTGCATAAGAGCAGGAGCTGGTTTGTCTGGTTGTTTTAAAACCATTAGGAAGTTTCCAGGATCATGTTTGAAATACCATGTAGCACTGCAGAACTTTGCACCCAAAAACCTGTGATCTTGAGCACCAGGATATTCAGGTACCTCATTTTACCTTCATCCAACTTTACATACTGCTCATGCTCCAAGCTCTGCAATGGCAGAGGCACGTGGCTTTCCTGCTGCTTCTGACTTCGAGCTGAGCCCTGCAGAGTTGCCATTAGCTACCTGTACAGGCCCGTGGATGATTTTCATGCGATTTCTCCAAGAGAAAGCCTCTCCAGGTCAAGCAGATGCTTTCAAATAATGCTGAAGGGCTCTAGACACACAGTGTCACTCAAATCGATTACAGCAGGAGTTGCCTTCAGCAGATCCTTAGCCAGGATCCTGCTGGAGGATCATTCGTCTGTGCCTAAGGGGTTTAGCAGGAATTAGCTGTCCCTACAGAGCCCATGGAGGCAGCACAGGAGCCCTAAGACCGCCACCCAAGCTTGTGGTACACACAGAGCACAGCACAGCACCGTGCAGGAAGAGGTGCAGCTTTTAGCTGCAGAGCAGTGCAAACACTGTGTGCCTGGCATCACACCAGCACAGCTCTGCTCCTTCTGGGCCCCGGGATCACAGGCTTCCCACGGGCTCCAGCAGGGTTATGGCACAGCCATTGCCCCCAGGCTCCTCTCCTGCTGCTCTGCTTTGTGTGGAAAGCAGCCAGAAAACGATCACTGCCCTTAGAAGAGCTTGTTTTCAAACGGCTCGGCTTGTTTTAGCCCCCAGGTCTGGTATTTGCACGAAGCCATGTGTCAGGCAGCCTCTCTGGGCTGTGGGACCAGGGTCTCTGGAAGGCTCAGTGATGCAGTGAGCACACCAGTGTCACACGGGGTCAAAGCAGCACTGGCTGTGAGAGACACCAGCTAATGCATTAGAAATGAGAGACAATTAACAGCCTCGAAGACAAGCTTGCTGTCTCTGCCCAGACCTCCAGAGCTGTGTAGCGGGGGGTTTGCTGCTCAGCTGTACAACCCAGCTACTCCTTGCTTACCTCAGTGACCAGCAACAAGCCCAGCAGGTAGCATGTGACTGCAATGGCCAGGATCAGCAGCTCCCGACGCCCGTTCTTCCGAAACACTCCAGGGAACATGTCGATAATAGCTGTCACCATGCTTTCCACACAGACGAACTGCAGAACAAAACACGTCAGAGAAATCAGTGTCTCTCCTTCCCCAAGCACGCTCTTCCCCTCACCATCCTTTTTGTCCTCCCATCACCCAAATCCTTATTTTCTCAACTTTTTTTTTCATCTGTCTTGCTTCCACCAAGGGCCAGCAGAAACAGAGGAAAAAGGCCTGGTTATCCAGGTACAAGGGTTGAGGTATTGCAGAGCAGAGCCTGAGCAAAACACCTGCCTGATGGACGTGCAGGACACCCTCTGCTCCCCTCGTGCCAGCAGCAGGGTTCCACACTGCACTCTGCAGGGTTTGTTCTTGGCATAACAGGGGTATGGGATTGTAGGAGATGGGCACAGCAGTGAAAAGAGAACACAGGGATTGCTCTGGTGGGATGCAGCAGGGAGAAAACAGCCCCGTTCCCCGACCCAGACTGCCCCACTCGGTGCTGGGCCTCACTCTGTAGTGTGCACAGTTCTGGAGCTGGCACAGAGGTGGGGGATGTAGCTGGGACACCCTCACACACACACAGGGAGAAGAAGCCAGCAGAGATGACAGCACACAAAGCCACTGTCCTGCCATTGGCCCTGGCTCTGAGCTCCCACAGTGTGACAGTGCTGCACACAATGTAGAGAAGCTATTTAAGGTACCAGAAAAGCACATACCCACCTTACCCTTTCCAGTGACCATGGGGAGTGCTCAGGGTGGGGACAGGCACCTGCATTTTACGTGAGGAGGGGCATTTGCTGTACCTGGCTGTCCAGTCCCAAGAAGATCAGCATGAGGAAGAAGAGGCAGGACCAGAGCTGAGACACGGGCATCATTGTTACTGCTGTTGGATACGCTATGAAAGCCAGGCCAGGACCTGCCAACAGACCACAGGATGACCACTGCCCTGCAGCGCAGAGTAAGCTCACATACTTCTTCAAAGCTCCAATTGCCACAGCTCCTGGCCCACCCATGGCTGAAAGCTGTGTTGAGGAGTACTGGTCATGCAGACCTCTCTGCAGACACTCATAGTGATAGAGGATGTAGAGAACATCTTGGGTTTCACCTCAAAAGAGTGCCCTCCCATTCAGGCTGTTTGCTTTCCCCTGGCTCTGAAGTCTCCCAGAAAAACGTACCTGATTCAGCCACTTCTGAAATGGGCACACCCTGCTCTCGAGCCATGAAGCCCAGCACAGAGAAAATGGCAAAGCCAGCAACGAAGCTGGTGGCACTGTTCAGGAAGCAGAGCATGATGCAGTCCCTGCAGGAAGGAGACCAGAGAGAAACGGGTGTTCCCTGCTGCAGAATGGATCCACTTAGGATCACGTCTGGACTCAGCTTCCCCGGCTGGACAGCACTAACCAAGAAACAGCAATGTTGTTCTTGAACCCCCTCAGAAGTAAGAAGCTCAGAGCAGAGCCAAGAGTTCAAGAGTTACAGGACTATACACAGCACAGTGGGTGAATGGGGCACAGCCACACACCACATAGCAATAAAAAACTGACAAGAGTCCAGAGAACAGGAAAAACAACAGAGAAAATGAGGAAAACAGAAAATTAGAAGAGAAAAGAGGTTGCAAAAGTAAACATAGTCAAGAAAGAGGCATATCTGAAAGCATGAACACATACAGGTTCAGCAGGTCTAGTAAAACAAGGGTAATAGGATAGCAAAAACCCTCACCTGACAAGGGCTGTGTCTACACTGTCTTTATTAACTACGCTCAGATGGAGGCTGGCATGTGCTCTGCTACTTGTCCTGAAACCTCCGTGCACTTGCTCCTTGTGAAAATTGGGCACCACTCTGAGCTGGCTGGGCTGGAAGCCCCACACCCCTGGATCCTGCCTGGGCAGCTGCTGCTGTGGGGCACTGTGGACACCCAGCACATTTGGGACACTCGGAGCTAAGCTGCCAGCACAAGGCACCTAAGGAATCGGAGGAAGGTGTCAGCACACTGCTTTATTGGTGACAGAAACATTTTAGAAGAGCCAGGGGAAAGTATTAAGTGCCCAACCAACAGCCATGGCAGCACCTTTCGGAGAACTGAAGGAGAGATGATTGATGTCTCCCAAGTACAGTTCCATTTCACCATCTGTGCTGGAGCAATATGTGAAAGAATAACAAAGTCCCTGCTTCTCGGGGCTCTGTAGAAGGTGTCAAAAATGGTCCTGATGCCTCCACTGAGCTCCATGTCAGGCCATGGATAAAACAGATCTGTAATCCAAGGGCAAGGAGAAGGCCAGACAGACTTGATTAATCTCCTTGACAGGATCAAAAGGCCACTGGCAGTACATTACTCTGATGGTAGTAAAGCACTGGAGACAGGGGGCCCAGCCATGATCTTTGTACCACGTCCCCTGCCTAGCAAGTGATGGCAGAGCTGGCCATGTCACCCCTGCCCACTCACTCTGTCAAAGCAGACTGTGCTGTCTACACAGTGGCTGGAGACACTCTCCATTTTCATTCCTCCCCCTCCTCCAGTCTCTCGTTTCCATGTTGACTCGTGCAGGAGAGCACTATTAAAGCCATTTTCTGGACTCCTCTCTTCCCTCAGCCATTCTCCATCCCTGTGCTGAGTCCTCTGCAGCTTCTGCACTCTGAGCAGCTCGTTAGTCACAGCAGCACGACCCAAGGTCTCCCCCAGGGACAGAGCCTGCCTCCGATGCAGCTCCGTGCTCTCTGAGAAAATTTCCAGAAGGAAACGAGGGGTCCAGGCTCTTCCTACCTGTAGCAGTTGTTGGTGTATTTGTTGTAGCTGCCCAGAGCTGTCAGGCACCCCTGGCAGATGGCGTAAGAGAAGAGGATTTGAGTGCCTGCATCCAGCCAGACCTGGAACAGAGAAGGTCAGTGGTCTCCAGACCTGGCAACAAAATAAACAAATGGCTGTGCCCTGTCAACAATAACTCATCCAGTCAGGGAGAACAAACCCTGTGAGACAGAAAGGGGATCTACAGTGAATGGAGAAACTGGGATACCTATTTGGAAAAACTGAGCTATAGGACTGGAAATCCCTCAGGAAAGGTCTCTTGAGGAGACCATATTTTCACATCCCACTCAAGGTGACACCATTTCTCCATCCCACACCTTTGCATTCAGGGTAGAGATGGCATCCCTGATAGCATGGCTCCATCTGAAGCTGTCACTGCAGATGTCTGCGGTCCCTACATGGCCCAGATGATTAATCTCCTTGCAGAGCCACTGGTGAGTCACCTCAAAGGAGAATGTGATCAACAATCCATATACTCCCTTCCCTGCTCCCAGATCTAGTTTCCCACATCTCTGAGGCCACAGTGCAGGGTGAAGGGCAGAAAATCACCCAGCTGAGAGATTGCAGGCCAGTGAGGTGTCAGGCACCCAGGCTCCCCTTTGCTCTGGCATTTCATGGGAAAAGCTGAGTGGGGTTTCTCACCACTGCTCCAGCCCTCTCCTCCATGGGGGAGCTGAACTGTGGGCTGAGCTGCAGCTCTGCTCTCACACAGTCCCAGGGAAAGCCCTGAGCTGGGAGTTTCAGGCAGGCAGGGAAACAGCCCACCTTTCTGATGGTCTCCAGGTTCCCCACTCACTCTCTTTTTCCTGTAAGCAGCCCCCAGCTGCAAACATCCAGGCAGCTGGAATTTGGTAGCCTCCAAAGAATCCCAGCCCAGGCACTGCTGCCTAAGTTCACACTGATTTCTCACAGACAGGCGTGTACGCAGGAGCCCTTCAGGCACAGACACACGTCCCACTTGAACCAAAGCCCTACCTTCTGCCTAAACTCAGTAGCAGGATCTCACGGAGGGTTTCCATGAGCTCCAACAACTGGTGGCAGTGATTGACCCTTTGGCCAGCCCCTGCCTCAGGCAGGTGGGACCAGCCCCTAGGACAGGTGAAGGGAACCCGGCTGGTCACAGCCCATGTTACATGCACGCCTTTGGTCTCTGCAAGCACAGGGACCCCACATGTCCTGGGAGGGCCCTGATGGAGCCAAAGTGCTAACCAGGCCAGAAAAAAATTAAAAGTGATAGATTATATATCCCTTCCTTAATTATCTGCATTTAACAGCCAGGAAAAGTATCTGTTACATGCTAAATTTTTGGTATACTCTTCTGGTTTTGCTGAGCCCACGAGTGGAAATGACCTAATATACCCACATGCTGCAGACCACGAGCAAAAAGGATGCGCTGTGCAGGGGGACTAGACCCCTCTCAGAAGTTTTAAGGATGCTGGTTCACTGGTCTCTTTTCAGAGATAACAGCTAGATGCTCAGCTAGCAGAGGATCCAAAGGCCAAGCACTGAGAACGTTCTCGTGGCCAGCATTTGCCTGACACGACCCCTCACCTGTGGGTCTGCCAGCCTGGAGATGTCTGGCTTCAGGTAGAAGATGATCCCCTCAGCAGCCCCTGGCAGCATCACCCCGCGAACCAGCAGGATGAGGAGCATCACATAGGGGAAGGTGGCAGTGAAGTAAACGACCTGCAGGGGCAGGGAAACAGGAGGAGAGAGGGTCAGCAGGGAGGGGGGCTGGCATCGCCTCCCCTCACCTCATCTGCAGGCCCCCGCCCCAGCAAACGCCCCTGACTCTGCTGTTGGCTGGAGCTGCTGCTGCTAACACAGAAGAGGAGTGGGAAGGAAATTAACCAAGGTTACATCTCTCTGGTGATTTAGCTAATCTACATTTTGTTCTTCATTCAAGACTCTGCCACTGGTTGCTCTACTTTGTTTTCTCTTTCCAGTCAGTGTCATTTCCCTGCTCTCCAGCTGTTCTCTTCATCTTTCTAGAGCTGCAGAAGAAACCCAGATCTCTTCCTGTCACTGAGTTTTAACGAGGAGTTATTAAAATGGTCCTATGCCCAGCAAGAGTTTTCCAAATTAAATACCAACTTCTGCTGTCCAACTTGAGACACCTATGAGGGGTCTCATTTCCAGGAGTGCTCATGCGTCACTCTCATCCCCTCAATGCCTCTGAGCTCACAGGTAAAAAATGGGGGCAACTCAAAGCCCTTAAAGAAAATGTAGACCATTATTTTTGTAATACCTATTTTTACTTCTTTTTGTGTGTGATATAAATAAATATTACAGTGGAATTAATCATCTCTAAACCATTGCTCAATATAACATATTCTTTTTCTCTATTTGCAAAATATTTGTGAGCAAGTTGCAACTTCCTAACATTTATTCATTACTAAAATTCATCCAAGTCATGTGGAGGCTTGTTTACTTCATGGATTCATAGTGATGGGCCTAAAATGACATTTTATTGTGCTTAGTAATAATTGGTCAAATAAATCACAGTACATGGTACTTTTGCTGTTCCCTGGTTGAACGAGAATGGCACTACTCTGGGCACAAGTATTAAAATCTACCTTCAGAAATCACTGTCAAGGAACATTTAGGCACAACAGCTGAATGCATAAGGAAGAGAAACATAGGGCAAAAGGAATAAAAGAAAAAGGCTTTTAAAAGAAAATGAGTCTTTATGGAGTTATTTGAAATTATTGTCCTGAGGTCACTATGGTTTCTTTAAATTTGGATTCCTGAAATCACAGAAGCAGAAACATAAGGATCCGGCAGGGTTATCTGATTAGAGCAGCTTCTCAGGCAAGCACAACCTCCTGTTTAATCTGGAGCTGTTGAACAAAGTTGTGCACCTACTCAGAATTCTTGAGTCTTTCCCACTGCTTATCTTAGTACATTGTCAGCAAAGAAAAAGAGGGAAGCAGTTGAATTTTTTGACAGGGCCCCTGTAATACTGAAAATTACTGCCTGCAGAGAAGACAACTGGCCTGTTTGACCTGTAGTATATTTGGGGACAGAAAACCCCTCCCTTATTGTTGCACCATGTCCGTAACACCTGGCTAGTAAATAGCCAATAGCCCTGTATCCTAAAAACTGTGATGGAAAAATCTTCTGTAGTCTCGGGAAGACCTTTCCATTTACTACACGTAGTCACTGTTTCCTCTCACTTTCTGGCCTGGTTTTGCCAAACCACATCAGCTAAACCAGCCTGACTGAACTCCTTTAGCTTTCTTCTTGTGCAGGTAAGTTTTGCACACTGGGGCAGCACCAGGCAAAGGAGAAACTCAGTGGAGAAGTCTGAGAGCTAAAGAGAACCTCGGGTGACTTAATTATTCTTCCATGCAGATCACACAGCCTCTCAGACCCTATCTCTTTTGAAGATGGCACTGTGGTATTCAAATTAGGGGGCATCAGAGATTCAAGGTTTAAAATGCAGACCATCCATCCCCTCTCCCCATAAATGTGAAGTCTGGCTCTTCTTCCTTGAGAAATGGTGGACAACAAGTCAGGACTAGCAAGAACCAGCCATCAGCAAGAACTGGGAAAAATCCAGTGAGGGGAGCAAGCTGTTATCTCGTTCTGTTGAAATGGGTGTCCAGTGCAGTTTTCAGGTAGCAGATGGGATTTGACACTGAAACACAGGTGTCAAGTACGAAAGGGAACACTTGTCAAGAGTAGAGATAGTGATTTGAAGGAAGAAATCTGTTGCAGAAATTGGTTCCCTCCCTTTGCTATTGAGACATCCCCCGGACACCCACAAGACTAATCATTAATCATCAATCATCACTAATGACCCACTCATCTCATTGCAGCTCCAGGAAAGAAAGAGGTCCTGAGCAAGCCAAGGCCATGGCAGTGTCCCTAATACCCAGCCGAAGGCATCAAACACTCACTCACTCCAAAAGGAAAACCAGTCCATCTGCTCTACAGGATGAACCTCAGGAGGGAGCACTGGCTCCAGCCCCATTAGCAAAATGCAGGCAGTGACCAACTGACCCCAAACCCGCAGATCCAGAAAGAGCACAAAAGAGAGAACAAGGACACTTTTCCCACCCCAAGTGCTTTGCAGGATAAAGAAGCAGGAGACATTCATTATCTATTCACTGAGCTGGTTACAAGCAGCAGCTTGTCTGTTTTGCTCAAGTGTTTAATTACTGCCAGGGATGGGAAGTCTGCCACTGCAGAGGATCTTGTTAAAAACACCCTCAAGCCACAGCAGGACAACACACTGGTGAGTGCGTGATTCCCAAGGGCACTTGGGGAGTATCCATCAGCCACTGTGGGTATCTGCAAGGGAAAATGCGACTCAAAACTCCCCTCAGTTCGCAATTCTTTCCCCATTCTCCCCTCCCTGATGGACCTACTCATTTATTCTTCCTCTTAGGTGTCAGACACAACTGGTGTATATCAGTATGGCCTCAGCAGGTTCTAGGTTTCACTTTGGTGCTGTGTCTCCTGCCTCTACTTCATGAAGAAGGAAAAGAGATTGGGGAAGAAATATGAGATGGGTACAAGGAGGCTTATGGACTGGGAGGGTAATGTCCATTCCTACTTTGCCTGTGGACTTGACCCCTTTCCAGATGCAGAAGTAGCAGATGATCCACGCCAGCAGGAGACACAGAGCCAGCTCCCAGCGCACAGTGCCCAGTTTGTGAATACCATCCGTGAGCCCCAGGACTCGCTTCCTGCCGGTGTCCAGGGACAGGGAGAGAAGCATTAACACCCCACACCACTCACCCATACAGACTTTTCCCATATTACCCCATCCAAAGACTTAACAGCCTTTCTACGACACATCTGCCCAGGGCTCCCAGCCATGCAAATCATCCCAGCTCTGCTTAAGGCTCCCCTCTCTACTCATCTCTGCTCCACCATGTCCTGTAGCTGACCCAAACCCTCCCACTCTCCAGACCCATGGTGCCATGCCCGTCAGACCCACACTACACAAAACCAACACCTGCTCCCCATCGCTCCCTGAGCCTGGCAGCTCCCCAGCAGAGACAACTCAATCCAAAGCAGGCCACCAAAGCCACTACCAGCCCACGACCACCATTCTTCCTCCCCATATGCTACAGACACCCTGTATATAAGCATAAATTTTCTTTATGATTCCCATGCCCTTCCCTCAGCCACCTTCCTTGAAGATTCACCATCATGACGGTAGGCCACACGAGAGCTCAGCACTGCAGCTCATGCAGTTCCCACAAGCCCAACCTCACACTTACAACTCCTCTGCACACCCTGCTCCAAACCAGTGCCCTCAGTGTCCCCTTGCCCCCTCTACAGAAAACCTGAGCAACTATTTCAGAGGGGTCTCAGCTCTCACTAAACAGTATGTGCAAGGAACAGGGCAGGAGAGGGGGGCCAGCACTGTGCAGACTCTTTCTGCAACCATGGGCATGTATCATCTTCTGTGTGCCCTGTGGTGGCTGCAACAAACAAAGGACAGTCAACCCTTTCAAAGGTACTTTAGGAGCCACAAATGGGGAAAAAACCCAAACCTAACTGCTGAAGCTGAGTTCCTGACACCCCCCTTCTTTATAGGACTTTCCTCAGTAGCATGTGGGGTGGTAGGGTGGCACCAGCAGTCATTTCAACCTCTCCAGGCTGCACTGATGTCACTGTCTGGAACACTGTCTGGCCTGCTGCAAGACCTCTCACTCAGACTGTGTCTTAGTGCCTTCAGCCTCAAATTCCTCAAAATTCTTCTCCTTCCTCAAATTCCTCTCTGGCATCTCATGCATGCATCTCGGATCCCTGCTCTCCAGGGATGATCCTGAGCAGCCTGGTGGACCACTTCCCTCAGACAGCAAGCAGGACTGGGTCAAAAGAAGGGAAAAGGCAGTTTTTCCACCTTGTGTTTCACTGTAGAGGACTTTTCAGTCTGCCCTGGCCTCTCATGCTTACCTGCAACACCCAGCACATGTACTCCTGCTTGCAGCAAGTCCTCGCCTGCTTTTGGTGCCTCTCTCGGTGGCCACACTCACCCAGGCAGCTCAGTGCCAGAAAGGGAACACGCCCTCAAGGTGCACATGAGCACCCCTGGGCAGGAACACCGCGAGCTGCCTTTGGGGTGTACCCAGCCCTCACGCCCTGGGCTCTGTGCCCATCCCTCGGCAGCTCGTTGTGCTCCCCGTGTTCCGATCTCACACGTGGCACCTCGCTTGCTCCTACAGACACACAGCCCCCCGCCCAGGTACCGCTGGAGCCTTTGGATGAGAGAGAGCCTGAACAGAGGGAAAACAATCACATACTCCCAAAACTCAATCATTGAGGAGGTGGCGTTCGCAGGCAAGGTCCTGTTGTCCAGGCTGGATCTATTCAGAATGTCCACACAGAGATCTACCAAAAGAAAAGGAAGCTGATGAGGTGAGAAATTCTCTAGGGTTCCTCCATGAGGGGTGCTCCTTCCCCTCTGGACCCTAACCTTCACTCTGGCAGCACACAGACCCTTCACCCTGTGCTATAGTGCATCTCATTAAATTCTTGCACCTCATTAAACATCTCCTTAAACTCTGGCTCTCCCCAGCTATGAATCCCAATCCAGCAGTAGCCAGAGGGGCTTCAGGACGGGAAGAGGGGAAGGAGAGAACAATTCCCTGCCAAATTGAGAACAGATGGCTGCAAAATGTAGATTATCGAGGGATAGTGACTATGAGTAGGCAGGATAGAAAATCCCATTCTCTTTCCACATCATGCACCGTTCCCTGTCCACACGTGCATGCATGTGTTCACACGCACCACAGAGGCCTTCCTGTTCTCCTTTGCATCCCCAACCCTGTTACAAAGAGTGAAATAACTAAAAACAGAGGAGATGCCACACACCCAGTGGACCTCATCTTGCATTTTGCCAGCAAAAGACAATCCACTGGAAAACCAAGGAAACCCAGCTGTTGCTGGGAAGCTTCTCTCTGTTAAGACAGCATATGTGGCTTTCCTTACAAACAAACCCGTGCTTGGGGAGCTGAAGGAATTGGATCAGCTCTTTAAAAGGCTGGTTACTTCTGCTGGGATGAAAGGGCAGAGGGAGCTGTGAGTGAAAGGCCCAAAGGGTAGAGAAATTCAAGTAATTGCAGAAATTAATCAACTGACACAAGAGAAAAAGGGAGGGAACCAAGCTGCTGCCAAGCAAAACAACCTGTTCAACGTGTTAAAAAGTTCCTGACAAGGACATTCACAAGGATTACCTCACATCTACCCCATCTTCCCAGGCTCAGCCCAAGCGCCCCGAGTAAAGCCAAAGCCAGGTCTTCTCTGCTGGGCAGAGTTAAGTGAATTGTGAGCACAAAGAGATGAGACCCCTGGTGAATGTAATGGTGTGGAGGCTGTGTGGATGTGATTAACCAGGAAAACAGTGCCCTTAGAGTTTTGTGTTACTGGTTCCTTCACTGGGAGACATGAACTGGCAAAATCCTCCAGTGCAGGCTTGGCCTGATTTAGCCAAAAGCTGAGTGCACAGAGGAAACTGTTCAGGCACTGGCAGCAACTGTCCCAGTAACTCCAAAGGAATGGGTAGAGTAAGGGAACTGCAAGATAAACTGTTGTACCAGAGCTAATAAAAAGCTCCTGCCACATGAGGAGGGCTCTAGATTGGCTTGCAAACTCTACCACCCACCACTCCTGCTTGCCAGAAAATGCCTATTTTTTGGTGACATCACATTGCGGCTCATGAGAGCTTCTTATCCAAATGAAAAAAAATATTTTCAACAAAACCCAAATAATTTCTGGAAACTGGAAAGAAGCTAGAAGCTGACCAAGGGAAAGCGTACCTGAGTTCCAGGGGTTATTGCACGTGGCCCATGGTAGCACTGAAGTGAAGGAGCTGAACAGGTAGAAGAGTGCCCAGGACAGGATGATGATGTAGTAGACATTCAGATACCCCTCAATGACCTGGGAGGCATATCCAATTCCTGTGAAGAAAAGCAAAGGAGGTGAGGATGGGACTGGCAACCAACTCCGAACACATCAGGCTTAACCCCAAACAAAGACACAGGTCAGGCTGCGGTAAGAAGGATGCAACACCAACACCATGGCTCTCCAGAGAATAGTGCAAGATCTACCTAAGGGAAAGAGGAAGGATTTTGTGACTGTGCACGCAGACAGGAAACATTGTTGGCAACTCTATACAGGTCTGTGGCGAAACAGCCAGAAAATCTTACGCTGATTTGAAAACATTTTTCTGATGGCTACCATGCCACTGCATTATAGCACCTCTTCTTCGGAAAAATACAGCTCTTGCCTTTGAAGAAAAGAAATGCAGCTGAGTCTCTTACTTCTGGAAAGACTCAGGCAAAAAACATTCTCACATGCTCAGCTTTGGTCTTGGGTCCTGCTCGTGTCCATTGCTGACCGAGACCTCAGAACAGTAATCAGGCCAGAAAGGCCCAATTCATTTATCTAAAACTGGTTGTCAGTGACCTTTGAGATGCCACTGCTATCCAGCTCCAGGCCTGTGCCAGAGCACAGGGGTCTCCAGTGCAGGAGGTCCCAGACTCGCCAGGGAGTTTCAAATAGCACTGCCTGCCCATGCTCGAGCAAGATAACCAGGCTCCACCCCACCCCAGCACAGGTTTCTCCACCTGCAAAACATGGTTAATAAGCTCTCCCCAGGACAGGAGAATTGAGGAAATTATATTCATGAATATATTAATCCCATTAAACAACCTTCCCCGGAGCCCCAGAAGTCCTGGTTCTTATCCCCGTGGCTTAACCTCAACCCCATCCCATCTCTGGGCTGTCAGACCAGTGCACACAGTCTGATTCCCCAGTTTGCAGGAGGCCAGCCTGCAAATGCTGCCACAGCAGCCCTGGGCACAGGAGTGGGCAGGGATAGCACTAGAAACCAGACAAATTTCCTCATCCTCTTCTCACTGTTTGTCCTGGACTACACACAGGTGTTTGTATATTGACCCTTCCATCTTCCTCCTTCAAGCTGGCCATCCTCCTCCTCCTCTCTCCCAGGCTCTGAGCTCCTCAGAGCAGAGGCTGTGGTTCAGCTGGACCAGCACGGCCCCCCAGCCAGCGCCACACACCCTCACCCACACACAGAGGGGTCAGGGAACTGCCCCTGCACACACAGCAGGCACCAGGAGGAATAACAAGGCTGGGAGAGAGAGGAAGGGAGGGAGAACAAAGGAGAAAGAAAAAATAGAATAATAATATTTTAAAAAAGGGATCTGAGCCACTAACTGTTAGAAAGTGTAGCCAGTAAATACTGTAACTTGACTCACCTTCAAAGATGGGGCAGATCTTTCTCCAGGCGGTCACCCCTCCCTGGCTGGTGTACTGCCCCAGCGCCGTCTCCAGGAAGAACACCGGGATCCCACAGGTGAAGAGGAAGATGAGGTAAGGGATGAGGAAGGCTCCTGCAGAGAGGGGTAAAATGCTGCCTCAGAAACCTCTTCAAAAACCTTATCCTCACAACCTCTTGCCAGGTGTCTGGGAGCACAGCTGGAATCAGCTACATAAACATAAAATATTTCTCTGAACTAACTGTGCAACCTCTGCTTAAGAAACAAGGTCTCCACCACCATCATTTCTCAGAAAAAAGTACAAGGGTGGTCTGTCTTGTGCTACTGCAGTACTCCTGCATCTGGCATGGGCCAAAACCTAGGGGTAAGGAGCAGCCAGGCACGGAGCTAAAAAAAGATAGTGCTGAAGAAGTTCTCCCTGCTTCATGCTCCTGACCTCATTCCAGCTTTCAGCAGGAATGGGGTGAACAAAGTAAGTCCTTGTTTCACATAACCACATTTGTTCTGCCTTTCATGAGAGTCACAGCAAAACTCCCACTTACCCAGAGGATATAAACCTGGAGGCTGGTGACATTTCTTGGTAAGTAATAAATTTGCCAGGATATAAATTTACTTGAGACATATTTCACGTCAAATTTGGAAAGCAGATTGCACCAGAAGAATGGAAATAGGGGAAGAGTATCTTTCCAGCATTTTCAAAATGAAGGAGTTTAACTTCTATGTTCAAAATCCATTTTTTGCTAAAATGTAGAGAAATGTCTGAAGAGAAACCAGCCTGAAATAGCCCCCAGATTAACCCTTCTCAAAATGGAAGAGGAAGGAGAGAAAGAGCACAGCTTTTTTCCAGAAGCGATGACCAACATAAACAAAGCATAAGAAAAGACAAACAAAAATAACAAAAACTAAAAAGTCTAGTGCCCTGAAAAAATGGTCTAATGCTCTGTTCTGCTGTCTGGAACTTTTCTGCCTTTTCAGTTAGGCTGCCAAACCACAACACCAAATATATTCACTGCTCTGCTCAAAACCACTCCTGAGATTTCATTTTCACAGCTGGCCTTCCTTCCATCACCTCACTGTCTTTCTCCACATCCTTAGTGTAGATTTTCACACTTCTGCTCCCCTCCAAACAAGAGAAGGTGACTCCCTTCCTCACTGAAACACCTGTGGCAGTCTTGCCACTCCATACAATAAACTTTCGGATGTGAACACCTCTCTTGCCAGTGCCTGGAGAGCATCTCAGCTGCTTGCAACCAAGATGAGGGTGCCTTTCTCAGCCACTGTCCCCCCAGGCCCTCTTCTCCCC
The DNA here is from genome assembly GCA_013397725.1 of Rhagologus leucostigma. NCBI lineage: Eukaryota > Metazoa > Chordata > Aves > Passeriformes > Rhagologus > Rhagologus leucostigma. The sequence goes on along the minus strand of VZTD01001489.1, from coordinate 1,940,359 downwards.
TGCCAGCACAGGCATCCACACTGGCATTCCTTCCTGTGACAATTAGCAACTAGGAACACTTGCCCTTGTTTTAAGCCAACAATGTTACAATAACAAAGAACATCCAAATTTCCCCTAAACACAGCTGTGCGCAGCTGCAGGAGACCTGGGGCCAGAGGGAAGGAGGCTGGTTCTCAGGGTCAGTCTGCGTTTGCAGAGCAGGGAATGGGAACTGCAGAGCCTGAGCTAGAGGCAGCAGCTGCTTTCGGTGCTGCAAGACATCTATGCCAAATCTGCAAGACAGCTTTATTATCCTGCACACAGATGAGCCTTTCAGCAGATTCCAGACCCTCTCCTCTGATACAATTTGTCCCAGAGGTTGACCCATTTTGGTCTCTGAGCAACAATGGTTTTCCTACACCTCTATTGTCTTGTCTCTCTTAACTGTCCCACAGCAGTTACCAGCTGAAACTCCAGCTGTGATCCCCACCTCAATTTGCTGCTCCACTGGAGGAGACTCAGCCTTGAGTGGGGCCCCCAGAAACAGACCCTCTTTCCTTATGAGTCAATAACAAGTTCAGGATGCTGAGCAATTACATCAAATTTGACACTGCAGCAATAGATAAGGTTACAGTCGGTCGCTTTACAGAAAATTAGCACTACTGTTTCTATGGCATCTGTCTTTATAGCTGTACAACCATCTCGGTACATCCAAAGGTGGATAAAGACAACAGGACAGCAGTCTCAAGTTTGGGGGGTGAGGGTGGGACAGGGATGCAGCATTTATAGGTGGAAAATGCCTTTTTTGCAATTTCAAGAACTTTTCCAATAGTGAGAATATCTTTGAGAGTCACAGGAAAGACAATGCCTTGTCCTGTACCAGTCTTCTGGTTCCCTAGAGCCCTGGAGAGAGAAAAGTGCCTTCTACAGCAGTAGCATACTTTCAGCAAAGGCAGTGTGTGAGCTGTGAGGGAAGGACTCTCCCATCCTAACCTTTCCCAAGCCTAGCCTCGTTGCCCTCTGAATCTCAGCCTTAGATATTCCAGAGCAGTTTAATTGAAAAGAAAAATGTTATTCAATAGATATTTAAAGTGAACAAAAGTAGCCTTTTCACTTACGTTAATTAGCATACAAATTGCAAGGACTACTGAACTGGGTACCACAGGCATCAGCTATGCAAAGATATCATCTGAGCTCAGGGAGAAATTTTCCATGCAAAACCCATGACTCCTCTCTCAAAGCATCGCTGCAGAACGGGCTGTTCAATCAGATGCACCTCCAGTGTTTCCTAACCCATGCCCATCTGACTTGCTCTCGGTGTCTCCCTTCAAAATATTGGAGGATCTGCTAAAAATCATCCCAGGTTCAAGAAAAACTCAATTCCATTTTCTTCAACCATTTCTTACCCTGCCCCTCTCTGGTTTTGAGGACATATTTTATTGTCTCTTGTTTAATTTGGATAAACTCCAGCAACAGCATAGAGGACAGGAATTTGGAAGCCCTGGGAAAAATTACAGTGGAACCACTCAGCTATTGGTGAAAGCTCATGGCACCTTGGAAAAGAAAGGTCTCTGGGGCATGGTCTGCAGAGAAAGGAAGCTCAAAGTGGAGAGGGGGGAAAGCAAGTCCCAGAGCATTGTTTCAAGGTGTCTCTAGAGAACAAGAACAAAAGAGAAGTTATTGCTGTATTTGACATGTAATTTGTTATTCCTCCTTTTCTTTTGTAAAGTTAGATTTTGATTCACCAAGAAGAGTTAGTGACAGTCAATTATTCCCTTACATTTCATTTTATTGCTATGAGAAATTTTAACTTTTAACCATATAATGATCTTATTGCAGTGTTACTGTGAGAGATAAGGAGAGCCATGCAAAGAAACAAAAGGGAAGGTGAATGAACCTTTTTGGGGGATGGATTTCCCTAGTAGTGGTTTCATCACTGTGCAAGTTGCTCCCGGGGAAGAGGCAGAAATCTCCTTCTAGGGCATATCAGGCCTTGGCAAGGATACCGGCAAAGGATACCAGCACTATCTAAGCCTTTCCTCCTCTGTAACACGGGCCTGAAAAGATGGGAGTTGACACCAAGAGTAGGAAAAGGGAGATATGTAGGAGGAGGTCAATGTTGGCTTTCTGACCACTCACATTCGATATTTTCCAAAGACCAATAATTTCTTGAGATATCCAAGAGCCTTAAGTTGTTACTAGAGTTCAATTCTTTAGGAGTCCAGATTTGAGACTGCTGTTTTAAGAAAGAGTACCTGCTGGGAAGCTGGATTCACTCCTGAGTTTTTATTCCTCCTGGTTTTTGCAGGAACTAACTTGTTGAAGGAGAGAATAAGGGAGTGCCTGAGGGCACATGGGGCATAGGAGAAATGGGTTCAGGCATGCACGTGTCTCCCGTCGTACCTACAGATCTAGAACAACTCACGTGTGCTGTGAACTCACCACCACCGTTCTTGTAGCAGAGGTACGGGAACCTCCACACGTTACCCAGGCCAATGATCTCCCCAGCCACAGACAGCACAAACTCCATTTTGTTCTGCCACTGGCCTCTCTCTTCCATTTCCTCCACTTCTATCTCTTCAGCAGATGTGGTGGCCCCATTGGGTTCTCCTTCCTTGGATACAGCTCTTGTCATGGCTCTGTGGGACGGAAGAGAAGGAGAGCGTGGGATGTGGGAGCTGCTGCAGGACCCACTTGTGGGAAGAGGAGTGAGGGGACCAGACACCACAATAGATGTGTTCCCAGTATCAGCATGAGGTTCCCTCACCCTCTGGAAAATGGCTTCTTTAGTGTCAGCACAAAGTATCCTCCCCAAGTTATGTCCGAGCTGAAGGGACAGAGGAAAGGTTGCTATTCAGGCGAGATGAACCCACCCGCACTAGCCCTTCACGGGACTCACCCCTGAATTCACCCTTCCCTCCCCACGGCCCCCTTCCTCTTCCTTCCCAAACCACCAGCGTAGTGTACCTCCATCTGCCCCTGACTAAGGGCTCTGCACCTCCATTGTTGCTGGAAACTTGCCTGGGACTTTGGAACCAGCAGTTCAGAGGAAGAGAAAAGGAGCTGGAGCTGAAGCAGGGAGTGGAGGTGTTATGAATGGATGATACGGGTTTAAATCAGCTCCTGTCTGTTGCCCAGGCCTCTGGCAGCAGGCAGTCACATTACTGAGGTGGCGAGCACCCCAAAATCCACTACCATTCGCAAGTTCTTTAATAATGGCTGATTCAGTCTATTATAAAATGAGTTATTTATTAACAGACAAAAAACTAACAGACATAAGACTTAAGACAGACTATTACTACCCAGGGGAAAAAAAAAGGCATACCAGTATTACACACGGACCTAAAGGTACCATTAGATTTACAGCTAGCTAAGAAATAGTGTACTTAGGATTCAATGTTTCTTACCACCAATTCCTGAGGGGCACACATCGAAAAATCCTCTCTCTTAGTTCCTAGGAAGTGACCTGGAGTTGGTCCAAGGCTCCAGGGAGAAATCTTCTCACACCTTTCTGTGGAGTGTGTAAGAGACTTCCGCCTCTGTGATAATTGTGTGGGCTTTTATAGACATAAGAACTGTGTCTTTTGGTCAAGAATATTTCTTTCATCCCTTCCCACGTTTGCTTTCCAGACTAAGATGTTGATTCTTAGCTGAGGGCCTGAGCCGTTTTGGTGCCAGAGATACCCCGTGCTGGGCCTGTGACTTGCCTGAGTTCTCCTGCATACGCACCGGCTATCTGTGGTAGAGAGAGGGGGTAGACCTGTTCTGCCACAGGAGGCAGAAGGAGTTTCTCCTCCCTGTGTGCTTTATACAACAGCTCCTTCTGGAGTGGTTTCAGACGGCAGGATAGAAATTCTAATAGGATAAATAGTCCGAACAAGAATGGACAACCTACCATCTTTAAGGTATCGCTAGGAGTGTTTTCTTTGACCCCCAGGACACCACGTTTCACTACCACACATCCGGCCACCTCAGCAACACACACACGCACACTTCTTTGGCCTAGGTTCTCCTCAATAAAGAGGTACCAGCACCAATCCTCCACCTTTGCCCAACCTTGCAAAGAATACAGGGCAAGGAAACAAAGGCCCTCAGGTGAGCAAAAGGGCCTTGTACTCGTGAGGTGTTTCAGGTCTGGGCAAGGGAGTAGAGATTAGACAAGCTCAGGTACTGCAGTGAAAATGTGAGGGGCAAAACTCCCAGCCATGGAAACACAGAGCGAAGTCACTGTTGAAAGAGGCACACTGAATATGGCTGGGCCTCTAGGGAGGCACATGAAAGACATTTTCCAGTCTGCACTAAATCCTGAATCACATGTGGCATTTTCTTAATTAAGCAAAGTTAGTGGCTGCTTGTTACAAGATACAGTTTTCAATCATTCACAGTCTTTTTATTAGCTAGTTAATTTAAATCCAGTCAAAATTAACACACATGCTTAACACTGAATCTTCTCTTCAACATTTTTGCATTATTACAGACATTTGGTTACGAGAAGAAACTGAAGGGTGAAGAGAAAAAACTCCCTTTGACTTAGCTAAAAAATTTCTCCTCAAAATCTCATTCTAATTAGTTACCTGAGACAGGGATGCACACGTGAGTCCAGACAAAAAACACAGACCCAACACAGAGCAGGGGAGCTGGTGAGCTATGCCAAGGAAGTCCTAAATCTAGGTACATCTAACTGGTGGCATTACTGAGCAGAAGCTGGCCTTTCTAGAAGTGATTTGCTTTAGGCAGAGATAGACTTTCCTTTGTTCAGATTAGGAAACGACACTGGAAACAAGTCTCTCCAAAGCAGCAGCATCTCTGCTTCCATTCCCATCAGCTGGGACTGCAAAGAAATCAGGGCTTTGTTCCTTTGCAGCAACTTGCAAATTCGTTTTGCCGGTGGTTCAGTAAGTTTTTTAATAGCACATCTCTCATTCCTTCTGTGCCACCTAAAGGAACATCTCCATCTTCAGGGAGCAACAGAGACAGCAATCTGCATCACCCACAACACTCAATGTTTCCACTGCCCCTGGATCCGTTCTGGACTATTTAAACTTGCTCTCTCCCAGGCAAAGTCCAAGCTTGGCTCTGGAGACAGCTCAGGCCAAGGACCTCTCCCAGTCAGCACCTCAGAGGTGAGCAGGACCTCATCACCTTTGATGTCCTTTACCTTATAGGACCACCAAATCTTCTACTGACTCTTTGCACCAGGATGGTGCACCAGGACCACGATGGCAAACTATTCCCTCCCTCCTTGTGCCTGGCGTCTCTCCAGCCATGTCCCTCTGGACAAGCACCAGGTACGAGCCATCTCATGGTGAGCAGGGACTACCAGGGAACCCGACCTAACTGGAAATAAGAGCAAATGTAGACCCCAACATCCAACTGTCCCAGCAGCCAAGGAATACTGTGGCACTTGTTTTGGTGTAGTTTTCAAGGAGGCAAGGAGAAAGCAGGAGCAGGAGCTGGTGGGCCATGCTTGCACTTGTCCACACAAGACAGCATCATTATCAAAGTGTCTCATTTACTTCTGTAAATGAAATTATTTCCTAAATGCTAGCCCTCTGGATATATCAGGCCCTGGGGCAAAGAAAGATGCTTGTGTATGAAAAGACAACTTCTAATGAATGTTTACAGCAAAATAAGTAGTTATTTGACACACGCGTGTTTCCTGCCTGTTATTCAAGTAAAGAAAGGAAATCAGATCTCTCAGTGTAATACACCAATTGCTCTCTAAATGCCCTAGACAACAACAGGCTTTGTTCCTCCATCTGCTTTCCGGAAGGGCTCTTCCTACGTGCTTTGCTATCAGCAGCAGATTTCCCTGCACTCTGAATGGAGGACTGAGTCTCATGCAAGACATCTACCAGTGTAAGAGGGGCTGCAACAAGAACAGGGGGACACAAACCACAGAGGAGAGCAGTCAGGCGCCAGTGAAGACCATCCTCCAGGCTAATATAGCTTCCCCTTCAAAAACATGGCAGAAAGATCCTGGTTCCTGTTACATTTGAGAGGTTTTTCGAACTATTGCCAGTAAGAGCTTACATATGGGCAGTACTGCAGTGGGCACAACCAGTTTTGGTGTCAAATGCAGATGAATGAGGGCACTGAGGAAACAACCTCTGTTTTATCTCCAGCCCTTGCCCGTTACGGCCCACATGCTGGAAAGCACCTATCTACTGGTATGGCTTGCACTGATCCAAACCACCAAGGGCTACACCACTTGTGGATCTACATGTGTGTGTGAAGGTGAATCAGCCCCCTAGCAGGCTCCAACAAACCTCTAACCCCACACTTAAGGAAGGCGGTGAAACCCAGGAATCAAGGCACACACCCTAAATGCTGGCTTGCAGCAGCAGCTCTGCAGCTCACCAGCAGCTCAGCGGCACAGAGGTCCTTCCAGTCCCAGCTTTGCCCCCTTCACTTAGCCCTCCTGCTGGGCTGGATCAGGAGATGGAATCATCGGGTCCTCCTGCCAGCCATTTCTCAGCTTCTGAAGCCCAGGCAAGGCCCTTCTCCCCACTGGCTGCCTGCAGCAAGGCCTGCCAGCTGGCTAATCAGTTTATTCCGATGCTGCAGCACAGCCTCCTCATCTCCGAGAGAAGCAGAGCTCCACGCACTGTCAGATGTGAGAGAAAAAGTAACACGTACTTAATGAAACGTGTTTGATCTGTCACAGTCCTTGGCACATTCCAATTTGCTGCAGTCCAGGGCACATTATCAAGTACAACAATGTTTAAGTCTGAGTTTATTGAGAATGTCCCAAGAAGCTGGCAGGAGAAGACTAGCTAATTCTTTGGTTTTATTCTTTTAATGTAAGGTGGATCCAAGAGCCAGCCTATTTCTACTAATATTTGCGGTTTATTTCATTTTTGCTAGACCTGTTTCGCACATGGGTGCAGAGGAAGATCACAGTCAGAGAATCACCTCCTCTCACCTAGTCCTGGGAAGGGAATGTATGAGAGCCAGCCCACAGCCCCAACCCTGTCACCAGCCTCCACCTCAGGGACACCTGGACCAGGACTTTGACTCTCTATCTGTCCTCTGACTCCTGAATAAGCCAGCATGAAGGACAGAAGTTGGGATGCTGCAGTGAGGAACACGGCTGGGACAAACACAGAACAGCAGGGGAAACACAGCATTTCTGCCTTCATTTTCCTGTTTTAGAAAGGGGGAAAGCACCCTGGCTATGAAATCAAACCTTTTCAAGTGGGAACAGATGGTGGATTAAACCAGTGCCCAAAGTTTTGGCCCTTCATGGCACGAACTACAACTTCTCCTTTCCCAGACAAAGCCATGCACATTACACATCCCCACTACTTCTCTCTCTGCTTTGCCTGCTGTTTCTATGAGAAAGCCTATTCATACACCTCCTGGCTCTTTTCCTGAACATTTAATCCTACTGTGCCCCTGCTCTATATGTTCTCAGGCCAGATGGGGACTCAAATAACTTCTTGTTTCCAGCTAGGAACAATTTGGTTCTCCCACAGCAGTCACAGCCACCTACTGTGTTACATCCTCCCCAACAGGCAAACATTTTCCTTTCCCTTTGGTTGCCCTCTCCTTAACACATGAGTTTGGAGTAAAGACTGTGCCCCTCACTGCTCGCCTGCACTTTTTCTGCTGTTCCTTCACCAAAGTTTGGAGAAAAGTCCTATGAGTACTTCATTCCCAGCCTCTTTTTTCCCTCTACCATGAAGTTTTCCCAACTGCTAAAATGCCATCTGATGCAATCCACAGTCTACCCCTCCCCCGGACCCTCTTCACCACCACCACCACCTTCCCTCCTCAGCTCCCTCTGACCTCACCAGTCTCTTCTAGAGGTGCTCTGCTGTATTTTCAGCCCTCAGCACTTGGAGGAGATGGTTTTCTGCCCTTCACATAAATGACCTGTAGTCTGTCATGTTCCCACAGAGCGTAGTGGTCTCCCTCTATGCAGCTCCGTAGGAAATGGTACAGGATTTGGTGCTGGGCTTGGTGCATGGAGGTAGCCACATTTTTTTGCCCAAAAGATTTATTGCTGGGAAAATAAGAATGCACCTGGATTCCTGCAGGACCTGGAAAGAGAGCAGGCAGCATGCAGGCAGCCATAGACACAGAGCAACGAGTTCCATTCTTGAACATTTGAATGAGGCAACACCCTCTCTCCTTGGTCACAAATTTTGGACTATGTTTGTCCCACACCTACCACCATGGGAACCTTCAAGGATGGTCACAAAGGGCAAGGAAAACCAAGGACACCTCTGAAGCTCCGTGCTCACTCAGCAGTTGCCTACGATGTGCTGAACACACAATGCAGATATGCAGGAGAACAGCATTTTTTGGCTTTGTTTGGAAACAAGATGCCACTGAAGGGGGGAGGTAGAAATAAAAAGAGGAGAAAGAAAGTATCATTCAAACCAAAATATGGTGCTATCCTCAGCCTCTCTCAGGGTAAGAAAGGGCTTTTTTAAAGTTGCTCAGGTGAGGCAAGGAACAAGAGAGAGACTAGAAAGATGAGAGAGAAGCCATCTGGTGTTTTGGCACCAGAGGAAGAAGCCAATAGCGATTTTCCTTAAGCTTTTCTTCCTGCAAACTTACTGCCTGTTCCCAACTGCTGTCAGACAGGAGTTCCTACTGCTGGGAAGTTCACATCCTCCATTTGACCTCTTCTGCTGTTTTATCGTAAGCCAAATGAGAGGAGGACAATCTCCAGAGGGAATAGTGAAACAGAGAGAACAGCAGACAGAAATGTCTCTAAAAAGTAGCTGATAACATTTATGAGAGGAAGCACAGTGTTAAAGCTCCCTTGGACACTCGAAGGTGCTGCTTGAACTGCAGAATGCAGAATCACAGGTGACAACGCAGACAGCTGCACTGCATTTACATTTCTTGGTTTCATTTTGAAACAAGCAGCAAGCAAGCACGTAAACTGCAATTTAAGATGGGGAGGGAGGAATCAGGAAGCAAGAAGACTGGGCTGTGTTACAAAAGGAGGAGCAGGAGGACACAGAAAATTCTCTGGTTGCACAACCAGAGCCAGCAGTTAGTCGGCAGCTGAAATCCTGCGCTGCATTTTGATGGCAGGAGGCGGGGGCGGCTGTGGGAGCAGAGACAGAAAATCAGGGCTCAGCGAGGAACAGCAGAGCCAAGGTACTGCTCAAGGAACCGGCTCGGTTAAATTAGTGCATGGGGGCTGCTACTGGAATAGGTCATCTCTGCAAGACGGACGAGAAAATACTAGCAGTGGAAGCAAGTGCTTTCCAGCCAATCTAAGAGCAGCCACATGAGCAGGGACAGCTGCTTCCAAATGGGAATGCTGCTGGAGAATAGCTCACTGCAGCTGCATAACAGAGAAAGGCAAGGAGAGATGTAGAAAGAGAAAAACTGATCAACTCCAGGACAGCAGATGAAATTAAAATGCCTTTCATTTCAGGCAATTGAAAGTTTGTTGGCTTCTTCTCACTTTCTAATTAACTTCAGGTTCTGTGAGCTGCAGGGTATTCTCAAAGCATCTGTTCAGCAAGGTTCACGAGGCACAGGAGGCTGGTACAAGAATCAGATCCTACCTACATTTTCTCCAGTGTGAAATAAGAGCACTGCTTTTGCAGTCAGTGAGTTTGCTACTTACTGACACCAGAAGGAGTGAGATAAGGAACAGCTGTGAGTTTACTAAAGACACGAACCTCTGCAATACAAGCTGCAAGGATTATACAGCACCACCCTTCAGAGCACACACCCCCAGTGCAGGAGGGTGCCTGCCGGCTCCTGCCCTGTCTTCTGCTGCTGGACAGGAGAGCCTCCAAAGCCCCTAACAGTGGCTGGACTTTCCTGAGGATCAGTGGCAAATCTCTTGCTGAAAGCAATGTAGGCTGTTGTTCCCAGCGCCAGATCAGTCTCTCTTGGTGTCCATGGCTCACCATCCCTGCTCTGGGCTACACAGACACATAGGTTGTTTCTTTCTCTAGCCTAGAAAAAAACCAAGACTAACTGATGAAGTCCATAAATGGTGCCTAAATATGACTAGAAACCAGCCTTTGCATCAAACCAGATACACTCAAGACCTCCACTCAACCCGTAGTCTGGCTGTATCCAGTGCAACACAGCAGGAGGGCCAGCCACAGCGGGATCCATCCTTCTCACAGAGCACCAGTGATAGGTCTGGTACAGACCCAGATCCAGCCAGGCCCCAGTGGGGCCCCTAGAGCCACCTACCCGGTGGTTGGAGGTGTCTGGCTGAAGTCCTGGGGCTGCATCAGGCTGGCTCAGAGGTCCTTGTGTGCAGCCGAAGCGTGTGGCCAGCACGGCTCCTGTCACTGGCTGGAGGAGCAGAGCAGGTGAATGGCACAGAGGGTGAAAGCCACGCTGGCTCCTGCAAACAGGCCCCTGCACAGCGGGGCAGCGACCTGTGGTGCAGCCCAGAGGTGCTGCACAGGGACAGGACAGAGTCTGCAGGATGCCTACAGGGCTGCCACCTCTCTGGGGCAGCAATTTCACGGAGCAAGACGCCAGCCAACAGCCCTGGGCAGGTCAGATGAAGAGACGGAGGCTGCCAGCCCCCAGCCCTGAGGCTGGCGGCTAGGGCCGGGGAAGAGTGGGAAGCAAAGCCGCTGGAGCAGGAGAGCAGAGGAGCCAGCACTGCAGCCAGCGGTTCAGAGGTGGGAGAGCAGCACGGGGAATTCGGCACCACACTGCTCTCGGCACTTGTATCTAAACTCCTGCAGGTAGGCACATCCTGCCTGACCTCCCAACAGCACAGCCTGGAGGCACTTGCTGTCAGCGATGAGAAACAGGGAGCACAGGGGAAGAGCTCTCAAGCGAGACTCCTCCAAAAGGCAGGCAAGGCTGAGGCATGACACATTGCCTTACGCTTCCCAGCAGGGAGGACGAGGGGAGCCCGCAGCGCGTGTGGCAGAGCCCGGTCCCTCGGCGCAGACACGTGTGCGGCCAGTGCGGAGCAGGGGCTCCTTGCCGTGACTGTCCCCACGCTGTGCTCCCTGCTCAGCCCTGCAGAAGGAGCCCAGCACCCCGTGTCACACCCTGGGCAGGCTCAGCCATCTCCAGGTGGTGCTCAGGACGAGTCACATCAGGTGAAATCAGCACAGGCAGAGGCGCACGGACACCATGACTCCAGCAGTGCCGTTAGCGTTTTCCAGCAGTTCTGCCGTGATGCCGCAGTGTCATGTGGTGGGACTGCATCCCACCTGCACCCTCCGAGGGGCCAGGTACCTGCTCTCCAGCCTGGGGCACCGGAGCTCCCCTATAGCCCTGCCCAGGAGCACGGTCAGGTAGAGATACGGCACGGGGCTCTCTAGGCTGCCCTCCGCAAGGACCGCTCTGCAGCCGTGAATCCAGCAAAGCTGGGCTGTTGCAGAGCTGCAAAGGTCAGGTCCAAGGTTCAGCCTCTCGTATCAGCAGCTGTCAAAGAGGAAAAACTAGGGCAATGGCATTTCCACTGGCATGAGATGAAAGCCCTGATTAGTAGTGATTACTTTAAAAGCACTGTTGATTTAAGAAGACACAGATCAGGTGTTATGAAACCCTCATGTGTTCTGCTTGCATTTGTTCACAAATATGCCCACAGATCCCAAGAGTTTAGCACATGCAGAAACTGTCTCCCTGCCTCACCCCTACAGGAACAAATTTGATGAAACCTCAGGGGCAAGAAGAACAGGAAGTGCACTCCCAGGTACATCTTTTAAAACTGCAGCCCCCAGCTCAGTGCACTAGGGTCAGCACCTCTGCAGGGCAGCAAGGAGGAGAGGACTCATGCTGGCAGTAGCTGAAATGCCTACAGTCTACTCCACTCCTAGCACCTTGGCTCCTGTACCTATTATCAACCAGTCATCTCTGCCCTTCATCCCTGTCCCTGTCTCGCTCACTCTCGTCTCTCTTCTCAATCTCTCTGCTGTCTGAGTACTTATCTATCACTCTCTCCCTCTCTCTCTGCTGCAACCTTCAGTACCAATTACCCATTCTTCAGGCATGTCTTTGCTCTCAGCTTCCTGGCACCCCCTGAGCAGCATCTCAGCCTGTCCTTTCCTTTTCCAAAGGAACCATTGAAACAAAAACCTCTTCCCTGGGTTGATCTGAACTGATTAGTTGCTCCTTATTTTCCGTCTCGCTCTGCCTTTGCTTAACGTTGGGAAGATTTTGCCCTTGCAGATTTGCTGGCCTGCTCTCCAGAGCATGGCAAGCAGCTGGCTGCGGGAGCACTGGAGTCACCGGCACTCCCAGGGTGACACACACATCCAGCCAGAGCTGCTCAACAAGCAACGCCCAACTCACCTGAACCCAGCGCAGGTCTCCCCCAGGCAAGCCCCTCCCGTCCTATCCTGTCCTGTCCTGTCCCGTCCCACTGGAGTCCAGGCAGGGAATCCACTGAGCGCCAAAGAGATACAGCAAGAGTTAAGGCAGAGACTACCCTCTCTCCTCCTCCTGTCCCACCCCTTCCACCAGCTCCCCCCACCAAATTATCACCCAGCTCATGTGTGGGTGGTGGGACGTAGGGAGGGGAGGTGCATCAGGGCAGAACTTTCTCCCCCATTCCCTTACAACATGCACCTCTCCAGACCTTGAACTGTGGCCCTGACAAGAAAGCAAGATGAGAAAGCAGACACAGGCAGGCAGGGTAAAGGCCCAGAGTTTGTAAATATCAACTACAGCAGTCAGGGAGTAACTGCACATCCTCTTGTCCTCAGCAGGGTGGGAACTCTTCCCTTGCAGACCTCACAGCATGGCCCAGGCTGGCTGCCATATATTCCCACTGTTCTAGGGCTCCACCACCTAAGCGGGATAGGGGCATCCCTCAGTGTCATCCTACAAACATTCAGAATGAATCTCCATGGAGCACTACATTAAACTTTCTTCTGTGGCCAAGCTCAAGACTCACCAATACCATAAGGCAGGTGGAGCAAAAGGCAGAGGGTGGGTGAAGGGGGAACGTTTGCTCTGGGGTCACGCAGCCCCCTCAGTGGCTGTGCCGTATGCTGAGAGTACAAACACAGCTCATAGGACAGAGCTCTGTCAGCAAGGAGAGGCATTGCTGGAGTCTTTACAGTGTCTGGGTGCTCACTAGAAGTCAGCAATCCCTCTGTGCCTTTGCCCTGGCAGCTTTCTTTGTATCCATCTCAGCCTTGATGCGCTTTTCCAGAGCTTCTCATGACCAACACCAGTAGCAGGCATTCCAGTTACACCATTTTTCTCAAGATACTTCAGCTCAGCTTTTCTTTTTTTTTTAATGGTTTTGTTTAATGCTATCACTGTTTTGTCTTTTGCTTTGTCTGTTAATGTGCCTGCCAAACTTCATGCACCCGTGTGGTCAAACCAGAGCGGCATGCGGGAGGGAACGTGGGACATATCCAACACGTGCTCAGCTATGTCTGGACTCACCAGAGGAGGTTTTCTCAGCCCCTCCATGGGAAACACAGGAGCTGACAAAAGTCCTCAATGCCACGGTGTGGGGAAGAAGTAGGTTTACCTGCCTGCACACTCTGTAGAGGTCGTTTGTAGTGCTGTCTCTAGAAAATCCTCCACGGGTGCTAGAAGCCAGTGAATCAGATCCCGTTAGAGCGTGCTGGATTGCGCTGGGGACAAACGATGCTGGAGAGATGTGTAAGGGGAACCAGCCCTGGGCTGGGTGGGATCCTCAGGATAAACCACTGAGGCCAGTGCTGGAGGCAGTAGGGGAAAACATCTCCATTTACTTGGGGCTGTTTCTGGGATTAAACTTTCCAAGCATGCCATTTTTGAAGCTCTGGCTTTCACCTACCCCACGGGCTGGTTGAGTGGATTGGTCCCATACCCAAAGAAATACAGGCTGATTCTTCCCTTGTGAGATCCGGCATCGGCATCAGAGGGGACAGGCTCCATCTTCTGCCTTTTAGGGGCTGTCTCCAAAGTCCTGAAAGACTGCAAGGTGAAGAGCATGTGCTGGCTCTGCATTGCCTCTGACCTTGCTCATGGAGGACAGTGCCTGTCCTGTCACGGAGGACTGGCACGACCCAGCACAACTGAGGAAAAGGTGCAATAGAGGTTATCCAGATATGAAAAGGGGATTGAGATAAGCCTAGGTAAGCAGAGCTGACCTAAAAACTTGATTTATCCATACTGAAGTGTTTCACAGGAACATCGCGGGGTTTTTGCAAAGCTGTAGATGGGAAATGACCTGTGACATTAAGGTAAAACAAGAAGAAAGTCAACCTAAATGAAAACTTTATCCAGCAATGTGTGAAAATCATTCTCCAGGAGGGAGAAAAAGGCTATTTCTGTTTTCCAGCCCAGAAGGTACCAGAAGTTACACTCAGGCTTCAGAGTTTCCCACCAGGCAATAATTCACAGGGTTTTTAAATCCTGCTACGGGCACGGGGCACATTTATCTCACCACATCAGCTTCCATGTGAGGGATTTCACTAGTGTGATGACCCAGATTGAAAACCAAAAATCATGTTCTGAGCAGCTCAGCTGGTGGGGTACAGATTATGCTCAGTCTCATCCCAGGAGAGAGCAAGGAAAGGGGTGATGCACTCCCTGACCACCAGTTGCCACCTTCTCTGGCACAGTCAGCCCTGAGCAGGCCCTCAGGGCTGAGCAGCTGTGTAGATAGGACAGGGCTGCTAAAGGATGCGACAATCTGACTGCAGGTCACCCCACAACGCGTCTTCCTCCTCCAAAAGCGTGGGTGAGGTTGCTCTTAAATGCTCATCCCCAAAACGGAAGCAGTGGCTGCAGTAAATCCTGGAAACGTCCAAAGCACCCCCCTCCCCAGGCAGCACGAACCCCTCCCAGACCTGGGACCCCCCTGTTGTGAGCGGCTCACACACCAGCAGCACTCAGATCTCCATAGCTCTCCCACGGTGCATCCTGAGGAAGCCCCATCCCTGCACCCAAGGGTGCACAGGAGAACTGGGACAGCACTGCTGTCCAACCACACAGAGGTACCCACTCCCTCTGCAGTTGCTAGCTCAGAGCCAGCTGCACGGGTTTCCATCCCCTCTCATGAGCAGAGCAGGAAAACTCTCTTTGAAAGGACCAGATTCCCTCAACCTGCCAGGCTCAGGGCAGCTGGAGACCAGGACTCAGCCTGCTGCACCAGCCTTTGGCCCAAAGGATGGCTAACCCCAACCTCAGATCTGTCCTGCACCTCCTCAACGATGCCCTCCCCCCCATGCTGCTCACTGTCTGCCAGCTGGCAGTGCCCTCTCGCCTCTCCTTTCACCGTTTCTTTTCTTAGAATACATGCTGGCTTTTCCCATCATCTGGGTGTCCCCACCCTTTCCTCCCTTTCAGCCAGCTCTGACATGCCTGCTGAAGAGCCAGCCCCGAGCAGCAGGCTGCCAACCTCAGCCCATGCCAGGGCCATGCTCCCTGGCAGCGGCAAGGCCTGGGCCCCCGAGCCAGTGAGACACAAGGCTTCAAGGCAAAACAAGTCAAATCTCCCCCTAGCCCAGATTTTGGGAGAGGTCTGTCAGCATGACACCCTAGGGGTGAATCCAAACAGTGCATTACAAACATTAGAGGCTGCAGAGGCAGTCGCTGGGGCAGTTGTTGGAGACACTGGAGCCTGCATCCCTGGTTGCCCCCCTCGCTGAGCCACCTCCGGGAGAAGACATGGCTGCCCTTGTTTGTCCAGACTAATCCCGCCTTTTAACACTTTTGCTAACAAAATAGGAGAAATTCTGGTTCCCCTATGGGCACAGCGCTGCTGTTTCTTACTCTGAGAACATGCCTTGCCGGCTGAACGCTATGTTTGCAGGGGATTTTCCACTAGGCATTGGTATAATTTATTTTTAATGTTTATGGCTAATTTCTGCTTGAGTAAGCCTGTGACTTCTGACAACAGTTTCACTGTAACTAATCACAAGTGAACATAACCAAAGCAACAAGAGCTAATGAGGCCCCACAGAACCCTGACGGGCTCCAGCAGCCACAGCACCGCTCCCCTGCCGGGCTCCCAGGCAGGAGGAGGCTGCCAGGAGCCTTTATCTTCGGAAGTACAGGCAGGGTGAGACACCCCCTGTTTCACAGCATCGCTGGCATGGGAGAGGATGAGGCAAGGGCAAATGGCTTAGGAGCCCAGAGTCAGCAATAAAGGTGGTCAGGAGGGAGGACTGGCAGTGCTGGGGAGACATCTGTACAGCCTCTCTGAGCCTCACAGCAACGCTCGCTCTTGATCACAGACCAAGAGCATCACAGAACAGAGGCAGGCAGAGGACATGTGGGTATGTGCCTGTTTGCTCCTGCTTTCCCTCCCTGCCTCCTCAGGGCAGCGGAGCCTGGTGCTGTGGGACATGTGACAGCAAACACCTCCGACGCACAGGGCACAAGGACACGAAGGACAAGGTCCGATGGAGACACGGGGAGGCGCCTGTTGCTGCTGCCCAAGGTGTTGCAGCTCCGGATGGTCAGATGGAGAAGGGGGTAACCAAACCACTGGTGACTTCTTGGAAGTAACAGCTTCCCAAATGTGCCTTTGTGCTCCCCCATGCGTGCTTCCCTTATCTGCGCCATGCAGATCCCCCTCCTGCAGGCTGCTAACCACGTTAGCACACAAGGGCTCAGCCAAACGCCTGCTCTGTGGGATATGCTCATTTGCACCCGCCTGTAGGACACACTTAACAGATTATTTGGGGATCTCTGCTTCACAGGATTATGTATCCCATGAGTTAACATGTTCATCTTACTCTGTTCTCTCCATTTATGCACCATGGCATCCAACACATCCACTTTTCTTGTCACCAAAATGTGCAACACGACTCACAGTACATCATTCTGCAATAGCCATGGAAAACTGCCGTGTAGACACCACTAAAGGCAAAAGGAAAAAGACCTCTCAAGCATCTGTTCAAACATCCCAGGATTTGGGATGCTCTCCATGACAGTAGATGCATCCTCATCCACAGGTCCGTCCCTGAGGTCTGAAGTCTTTTCCCTGCCCCGTGTGAGCATCTTCATCCATGGACAAGTAGGGCTGGGCTTTCTCCCCGGGCACCACGGACACAAAAAGGGAAAAGCAGAGCCTGGTTTTCATGGACAGATGGATGGACAGGTCATCCTTTTCAAGCACCAATGACCTGGGGCAGAATCTCAGGGACTTCTTTATTTTTAGGTGAACTTCTCATTTGAAAAAAAAGAAAAAAAACCCCACCAAAACCCAAAAACAAATTTAAAAATATAAACACAACCCACAAAAACAAAAAAACAAAGCAACAACAAAAAGCAAACCAACAAAAACCCCACAAAACAAACAAAAAAAGCCCAAATCAAAGCCTAACAAACAAAAATCACCACCACCACCAAAAAACAATCCATGAAAAAAAAGGCTCTTTAATCTCATGCCTGTTATCCAGTAAGTAATGGGTTGAATTCTCAGGCTAAGTTGTGGTGGGAAGGTGGGAAATACCCAATGACCACACACCTCTCGTCTAAAGGGAGATCAGCATCTCCCCAGCTGGCGAAAGTATGGTGCAAATTCCACAGACTGCAAGGCTGATCTTGGATGCAGTGAAAATCCCTTTCACCATATTCCAAATCATAAACAATCACTGTATGCTGGAATAACCATATTCCAAATTTCACCAAAAATTCCTTTTAAGCATGGGGTTTTAAAACTGCTGTGAAAAAAATATTATGTCTGAAAATTTCAAATAAATTTCAAATTTAGTCCATCAACCTTTTCAATGAGCAAGATAGAATATACTTGATTCATATGTCAAGCCAGGTGTCATCAAGTCTAATACTTTGCCTAAAGTCCTGTCAGAAACAAGACACTTATTTAAGAGTATTCAGCAAAACCTTTGGTTCTCGTGCTCACCTGACCTACCTAGCTCATCCAAAGCTTTACAGCAATTGGGTCATGTAAGAACACAGGCTCGGGAGATTTCCTGGCTCATATATAACCAGATCAATAAACCACATGCCCAATTCACTGGACACCTATTTTGAAACAAAGCAAGTCACAAGCCTTTCAGCAAACTCACACTTGCCTACATGCAGCCAAGCAGACTTTCTACATCAGCCAGATTTTAGAGAGAGCTGTGGACAATTACTGTTTTCTATTATGGTTAAAATATCTTCCCAGTGGGACAAACCTCTTAGAGATATTACTGGATAATGAAAGTATAATTCTGTTTAAGGTTAAAATTGCATGAATAAAAATATCTGTTGCTGGAACTTCTGTATTGAACTCAGTTCTCTCATTTCTAGAAGTAATTTTTACCAGCCAGTTCTGTGTCCAAGTGGTAGGGCAGCTGGCTGGCTCCTTCTTCCTTCACGTTGTGGGTCTCTTCCAAAAGGGACTTTCCCCGGGATTTCTCGGTTCTTTACTACCCTTAGCCCATGCAGGAGCACCATGAAGCACAGTGGTAGCAGGAGAATCCGGAGCTCTGCGGCTTTGAGGCTGCCCGTGAGAACTGTGGCAGCCAGCTGAGCTCCCAACTTGCCGGTGTTCTCCAGAGGCAGGGAGGGAGACATGCAGAAACTTGAGATTCTGATGTGGGAGGTGCCGACCTACCCAGGGGGCAACCCATGGTTGCACATGCAGCCTAGTAAAAGGAACCCACCCACCTCACAGTCCCTGTGGGAAATAGGCCGGAGAAAGGGAAAACGGGCTGGCGATGAGGCGAGGTTTCCACAGCCGCGCTGGAAGAGAGCCAGCGAAGCCCCGGGGGCCGCAGCGCAGGGGGCGCTCCCTCCCGGACGTGGAATCGGCACCGCCACAGGGGCGCCCGGCAGCGCGGCCCCGCACGGCCCGGTGCCCCTCGCAGGCTCACAGCCTCCGGCAGCGAGAGTCCCCGACTCCTTTCCATCACAGACCTGTCTCCCATCTCAGGTTCCCAGGCTCCAAGAACACTAAAGTAGGGAAAACTAAGCCCAGGAAAACCAAACTCAGGAACGTGTCACTGCCTAGAGGACTAAACCCTTTCGTGCCACAGCTGGGAGCAGCGTTCTGAGATCACCGCTCCCTGTGGGAGGCAGAGGTCTGCAGAGCCAAGCTCCACAGGGCACCGGGAAGGCAGGGGGAGGAGGATGGCCGGGTCACCGTGACCCGGGCTGCCGCTGTCCCCCAGGCGGGTCCCGCTGTCCCTCGGGCGGGTCCCGCTGCCCCCGCCCGCCCGCGGGGCCCCCGTCCCGCGTGAAGGCCGTGGCTGAGGGCCTGGGGCCACCTTGTGGCTAATGGCGTGGATTGCTCTAATTCGCTTTAATTTGCTTTAATTCGCGTCTTCCTCTGCCCGCGGCAGCAGAAGCCTTGGCCGCAGCGTGGTGCCCACCAGTGTCCTTGTGTGCTTCAGGAAGCTGAGCGCCTCCGGCTGCTGGCTCAGCTCTGTCCAGGCTCCAGCTTCCCCAGGGTTTCCTGGGAGCCATCCAGCTTCCCAGGGTTACGTGTCCTCTGGCTGCCCTCCTCGGATGCTGGGGCTACAGCACTTAAAACACAAGCTCTTTGAATTTTATTTTTTTTACCCAAACAGCCTGGAAACGAGGGGCCCTGTTTGTTGACATAACACACGGATTCCATTTCCACCACTCAGCCCTTCTTCCATTCACAGGAAAACCAAAATGACTGGCTCCAGAGCACCTGGAAGGTAGTCAGCGTGGAAAAAGACACAGACCTGCAGAGGCGAGGGAGAGCTTCCCATGATCCCTCACTTGCAAGAAGAAAACACAAATCCACAGGCTCCTCCAGAGCCCAGGAAGAGCCCAGTGACTCATCAGACAGATGACATTTCTGTCTGAGAGCTGGCAGTGGCTCCAGCAGAAGGTGGCATTGCACTCTTCACCAGGGTACCCTAGGCCTACCACTTACAGGAGCCTCTGAACCACTGTTCCTTGTTTTCCTTCCTACCCTAAACAAGCTTCCTCTCCTCTGGCCACCTTCCCATATCACTGTGCCAGTGCAACAGAGATCCAGACCTGGATGTCCAGCACAGCTCCACTGACACACATCTCACCTAACATGCTGTTGGCAAGGAATGCTGGTGGGACAAAACTGAGACAGAGCAGATCTAGTCAGGAAAAACATAGATTTAATGGAATGAATGGAGAAGCTCCCAAAGTCCACACTGGAGCCACAGCTCTGAGACTCTGACACTCTTTACTCCAGGGTCAGTCCTTCCTTTCTACCCACCAGAAGCCTGGGGATGCTCAGGAACACTGGTGCTTGATGTGCCCCTTCAGAGCTCTCTCCAGGGAGAGAATTAAGGTGCATTGCTAACTCCACACAGACCATCTCCATGGCAGCCTCTTCCTCAGCTCTTCGAATCTCCCAGAGAAGGGAGCTCAGCCCAGAAATCCCTCTCTTCTTGGCGAGTGAAGAATCCTTGCATTATCCAACAGGTGGCAAAGGCTGTATAGAAACCATCCTGGGGGGAGGGAGGGAGAGCCACACTGGTCCTAGCAGTGAGATTCGAGCTCTGTCAGCATCAGGAGGCCAGCTCTGGTGGAGGGAAGGGGCTGTCCTGTGCCCGGCCTGGAAGGCAAGTCCTCAAGTGGGCAGGTGAGTTGGCGGAACCTCTGGAAGGCAAAGACAGGCACTAAACACTGCTGCAAGATCAAAAGGTGATCTGGGCCCTCCCCTGCCAGTCATGGGTTTCGTTCAGCCAGCCAGGCCCAGCTGCAGATCTGGTCCCTAAATGCTGGAGATGTCCAAAATAAGGACAGTCAGCACTGCAGAAAGTGAGGGGATAAACTCATCTTCCAAGCACTTGTCCCAAGGCAAGGTCACATGTCACTGAGCACCTGAGGTATCTAACGCACGGACAATGCAGGAAAGCTCTGTCCTCCACTTGCTCCAGGCCAGGGCTAGAAAACAGCCCAAAGGAAGGCTGGTGACCAAGTACCTCCAGGTCGTGCCCTCCATCAGCACAGAGCCTGTGCACACAGGATTGGCTTTAAGTGGGACAAGTGCATAAGGGGTTACTCCCACACCACACCATGCTGTGCAGCCTTGCCATGTCCCTGCAGCTGTTCCCACTCCTCCCCGTCTGTGCTGGACACAGGGGTCAGGGGCCCATTGCTGTCACAACTCATTCTTGAACACTTGCAGGAGGCAGGGAATGAGAGGGATCCTGGGGGTTCAGGACTGTTTGTGAAACCTCACCCTGAAACTATGAGCTGTGGCTGGGATGGGATGCTCATATGGAGCAAGGCCTGATTTTCTAGCTCCCTGCCCCTCCAGTGTAATCCAGGGCAACCAGCAACGCATCACAGCAACTCTGGAAGCAGGGCAGACCCAGGGCACTAAGACTGTGATGGGAACTCCAAATTCCCAGTGATCCCCTCCATTCCAACCCTACGGCCTCAGCTTAGACTGGTGAACTCAGCTGACCATAGTGCTCAGGGGATCTGGAGCTTTCTCAGAGCAAGTCCTCAAGCCTCAGTTAAGGGCAGCATGGAGATCATCTTTATCCTCTCCATCTAATGACCTTTTTCCTGGTGGTACTTGTGAAGACACAGAAGAAATAAAAAAAGGGTACCATGAGGCAGCAGAGCCAGCTTGGAGCAGCCCTCCAGCAAGGCAGAACTTAAAAAAACCCAAGTCTGTTATAGCAGTTAACTCATTCAATTGATTTATTCTGGGCTCCTGGCTAATCAACCTGCAACACACAAATGATTCCGCTGCAGGGCTCAAGTTCAACACTGAAGCACAGTCCATGCCCTGATCCCAGAGCACCAACCTCACCTCTCTGAGGGAGCCTTTGATGGTGGAGAGTTTGTAGACAATCCAGAGAGGGATGCACACCATGGAGGAGAGGGCCAG
Organism: Rhagologus leucostigma; assembly: GCA_013397725.1. Lineage (NCBI taxonomy): Eukaryota > Metazoa > Chordata > Aves > Passeriformes > Rhagologus > Rhagologus leucostigma. The sequence goes on along the minus strand of VZTD01001489.1, from coordinate 1,918,659 downwards.
CAGCCAGCCCAGGGTGTCTCCCCACCACGGGTACACGTACTTCTTGTTGTACGTCAGCGGGGTGTATTTGATCAAAGAAAACAGGAAGGTTGCCTGGCAAGGTGAAAGAGACCAAGAAAAAAAGAGAAAGAAAATCAACACCAGGAGCAAAGAGAGGTCTTCCTGGTGAGTACACATCTGCACATAGACTCATGGTAAAAAGGAGCACCTCAGGGCAGCAACAGAGGGGACACCAGTTAAACAGGGTTTGCTGGGATAGCCCCCATGGGCAACACCGGTCATGGCATCAAGGAGCTCATCCCACCAGCAAACACCTTTGTCACAGCTGACCCTCTCCCCATTGCTGAGCCCCACACCTGGCCCCCAAAGCTACACGCACAAATAACAAAAGGCCCCCATAGTACAGGCCACATAACCCCCTACACATATGCACATCCCTCTGTATATATGTAGGTGTCTGTATCTCAGAGGCACCCAGCTCTGCCCATCTTCCTCCTCACAGCTCTTCCTCCTGTGTGCCCTCACCATGCAAACCGCAGGGGTGATGAAAAGCCAGCAGTATTTGATGATGGGCCATGGCCGGTAGCCGATCATATCTTCAATGTTATCGTAGAAACGCTCAGCACCTGCAGAAGAGGGCAAGGATGGGATCCCTCACTGCCACCAGGGAAGGAGGGCAGCAGGGTCTGCATGTCCAGGGTCCTGCTTCACCACTGTTTAGGTGCAGTAGCCTCATCATAGCCAACAGTTGGGTCAGGGAGCTCCTCAGGAGTGTGGCCAGCTTCAGTCTTTGTCCTGGATTAACTTCCTATCCCCCCAGAACAGCTCAGTGGGTCAGCAGCGCCAGCCCCTCATCATCTCCAAGGCTAGGACGTCAGCCCAGGTTTTACCCATCCCTGATGACTGTCAGTGCTGACAGAGGGCTCTCAAAAATGTTTGAGTCTCAGAACCCTCTAAACTCAGGTTGAGAAAAGATTTTCCAGACATGTCCAATTCCCCAAGGAAGGAGGGTCTCAAAAGCAGGAGCACATAGGAACATGCAGGGGATATCTGCCAAGCAGATCCCCCAGGGTGTTCCTGTGAGACAGTCCCTGCCAGTTGAGTCCAGGGGCACCAAAGCAAGGGTTTAGATTCTGCCTTGCACTGCAAAGCAATTACCGAGTTGAGCTACAGACCAGCACTTTGAGGATGAACCAGACAATAGCCTGAGAGGCCAGAGCTGGGGACCCCCGTAGTTCATACTCACCATAGACCCAGGCAATGCAGAGAGTCTCGAAGATGGCCACAAAGAGCAGGCACATGCCACTGGCAGCATAGTAATCAAAGAGCTGGAAGACATACATCCCACCCTGGGAAAGGCCAGGTGGGCAGCAAGGTGAGAGAGAGGGGAGAGGAATCAGGCAAAGAGCTAGAGCCAGAGCAGGAAACAAACTCAGTATCTTCCCCAGAGCTGGAGGCACCTCCCTCTCTGGGACAGGGTTTTAGCCTACAGAAAAGGCACATCCCTTGTGCCCAAGGCCTGACAGAGACATGCAGCCACCCTGCTGCTCTCAGGAGTCTCTGCAACCCTCCATTTCAACTCAGGGCAGCACAACAGAGGGCGACTGACTGCCGGAGATTGTGGGGATGTTTTAGGCAGCTCTTGTAGCTGGAAGCGAGGATGGAAACCCCCTTAAGACATGCAGTCCATCTGATTTACTTTAAAGTCCCAGTTCACAGAAGGAAGTAACTGCATGCAGCCTGGCTGCTTCACTGTCCAGGTGTGCAGGGCTGCCTACAAAACAGGCCTGTGGGTAAGTGCAGGCACGCTGTTGCATGTACGACATCAGAGACAGCTTTTTCAAAAGTTATGCCCAAATGAAAACAGAAAGTGCCAAGAGCATTCTGGCAGCAGCAATCCACACACGCACACACATATTGCTAGGCAGAGTTAAAAGTTTCAAACAAGAACAGTTAAGCTCCCAGGCAATTAATCACAAGGATAATACAGAGGATATCAGTGTAATAGATAAGGAGTGCACTTAGGCCTGACAAGTTTCCTTATACCAGGTGTTCCTGTAGGTCCATTCAGGTAGAAAGAGGACAAGGGCACTCCTTCTTTCCATGCAACAGGCTACAGCTGTAAAGGTTTGGTTTGTGTAAAGGTAAATTTATAACCAAAACATAGGCTGTCCAGAGCTCCAGCTGTCAGTCTTGGCAGGAGAAGTGTCAGGACTGTTACTGGCACAAGGGGTAAGGGCTGGAAGGGAGAACATGAATGGCATGAGGAGGGCAGGGCAGCCTCCTGCAGGCACAGGGCCGCAGGATGGGACTCAGCAGCAAGCTCTCGGCCCCAGTATAGACCCCACCACCCACCAGGTCCCACTCTGTCCTGTCAAGCACCATGCAGGTGGTCTGAGCCCAAAATACCTCTGTGAGCATCACCAACCCAACCAGATATGAGAGGATGGAGACCAGCAGGATGAGGGTCTCCCGGCGGTTCTTCTTGCGGAAGATGGTAGGGTACATGTCCACAAGAGCTGTCACAAGGCTCTCCACGCAGACAAACTGCAAAAAGCAGAGATCCCACCTCTGTCAGCCCATCCTGACCAGCTTCCCAGCCCCACTGGCTCCCCCTCAGCCAAGCTGAAGCCTGTCCTGAAGAGACGGTGGCTTTTGTCTGGTAGGGAATTGCTCCACTCCTGCAGCTTTACCTGGCTGTCCAGTCCCAGCAAAACAACCATCAGGAAGAAGAAGCACGCCCAGAGTGGGGAGAAGGGCAGCATGACCACAGCCCGAGGGTAGGCGATGAATGCCAGGCCAGGCCCTGCAGGGAGAAGGGCTTTCAGAGCAGGCAGTGGGCAGCAGCGCAGCACAGCTGGTTCAGACGTGCCCGAGGCAGCCACCCAGCCAAGGCACAGCCTGTGGCCATGCAGCCTCTCACTCCAGTAATACCCGCGCTGTGCATGAAACTCAGGCTCCTGGAGCAGTGACGGAGAAGCAGGAAGGGAGGGAAGGGGACACAGCAACCTCTGGCTTCTTCACTGTTGCAAGGACTGGGAGCCAGGGGAAGCCTCTGAGCCCAGGGAGCACAGCACAAGCCTGGGCATTTGCCATGCAGTCTCCTCAGCACCCTCACCACAAGAGACAGCAGCTGCCTAACCCCAACCCTCACCCTTAGAGGCAGCTTTTATTGGCCTCAAACCACCGCCACTACATCTCAGTATCTCATGAGTGTGCACTCATTTGCACTCATTTCTCCCTGCTTTTTGGAGGCGGAGAGCAAAGGATGGGAACCTGCAGCTGCAGGCATCCCCTTGTCGCTGGGGGCTCAAGTGGCAGCACCCCCACAGCCCCATCCCACCAGGGTCTCCACTCACCTGACTCGGCCACCTCGGCGATGGGCACACCCTGCTCCTCTGCCATGAAGCCCAGGATGGAGAAGATGGCAAAGCCAGCCACAAAGCTGGTGCCGCTGTTGAGGAAGCACAGGGCCACACAGTCCCTGGGAGAAGGGGGCAAAGCACCAGTTGGGTATGACCCACACCCCATGGCAGCCCCCCAGGGCAGCACCTGCTCTTCTGCCCAGCCACTGTGTCTCTCCCAGCACACCTGCAGCTTGACTCAGCGCCAGGAGCTGCAGAAAGATGCCCCAGGCTGGACAACACAGCAGGACTCCCCCAAGGGAAGCCTTGTCCAAGGACAGCATAAAGATGCATTCCTCACCTAAGCTCCTTGCTTCTGAGATGGTCTTCCTACACATCTAAATGCCAGGGGTTTTTTCTCTTTTTTTTTCCTCTCTCTCCCCTGGTCCCTCCTGTAGCAGCATGTAACAGTTTATTTTTGTCTGAGAAGGGAACATGTTTTTTTTCCTTAATAGATTTCTCGGACCAGTTACAATCTGCTGGGTTCTCAGCACTACCAGGTATCTCCTGGTGTTTGCATTATGAGAAAAGGATAATCACAGCCATCCAATTTATTTTCTCTGATCTATTCCCTTTTGTCTCTGTTTCATCTCATTCTCATCCATCAGCACTTTAAACTGAACATCTCTTATCTATCCAATTCCTTTTCACGCTCCAGTCTCCCTAGTCCTCTTGTGACTGCAACCCTGGGGACAACAATAACATTTGCAGCATCATTCTGAGATATTCTGAACAAGACTGAATGCACCCCTTCTGGCATTTCATGGCCTGCTCTGACTTTATTAAATGCTACTCTGCAAATCCAGCGTGATTTTTCTTTATCAGTCTTTAGTTATATAGCATTTTTGGGGCTTCATGAGCCTCCTTGCATGTTAACTAGGTCTATTCTTGGTCTGCAACCTTTTCTAGAGAAAAAGTACAATTCACGCAGAGCCCCTGCGTCATACAAATTCAGATTATTCCCTCCAAAGCACAGCTCTTTGCATTGTCAAGGACTGCACAGCACCCAGCACTGTTGCTCTGCCTTTGCATTTGGTTTCTAAGGCCCAGTGAATCTCCCAGCTGGAAAGGAAGGCCACACTCCACCAATCCCAGCTACTCAATGGGAAGCCCAAGCCAGAACCTCATTTCTCCAGTTGCTATAAGCTGCCTGCTCTCCACTCAAATTATATTCTCAGTAATTTGATACAAATTCTCACATGTTTCAAATAGTTCCTCGTCCTTCCTGGTGTTTCTCCCTCTTTCCCCTGCAAGTATCATGACAGGTCAAACCCTCCTTGGAAAGGCATGGGCTGGAAGGTACTCTCCCATTATCTGGAAGGTGGGAAGGCATGTCATGGTAGAGAGTAAAATGAGGGGATGGCCAGATCAAAGAGATCTCTGCAGATGTACACCTGAAAGGGAGCCTGAAGAATTCCCTTGCTGTGACAGGAAACAAGAAATGGTCAGTGCTGTTTGATGCCTTCTTGGACCACTGCCATACGAACAATGGTTCCTACTGCCCACATCCTTTTCCAGGTCACCAAAGGTTACACCTGGCCTGGTATAACAAAGTGGGGCACCATGCTGATGTCCCTCTCCCCTGTAAAATCCTGGTTCTGTCTTCTTATCCAAACTAAGCCTGTAGAGAACAGGACTGACTCATTAAAGCTGGGGGAACTCATAAATGCCTGGGAACAGGCTAGTTGAAGGTTTGACACCAAAACTAAGAGCAGCGTTCCTAGGAAAGCCAAACAGCATAAAGGGTAAAAGCACAGCACAGTGTGCAAACAGACACCTCTCCCCTTTCTACAGCAACTCCCAGCTGCAGCTACAGAAGCTCCTTACAACCCCGCTGCTGAGCAGCCCCTGTCATCCTCTCCATGTTACATATTAGACTGGGGATGCAAAGGGCTAATGTCCAAGGACATGTTGAAGGCCAGAGACAGATCCATTATCTCTTCTTTTCCTGCAGCGTTTTCTCTCAAAACTGAATGTGGGAGAAGGGACATGAAAAGAAACAGGAATCCCAGCCCAGCTGCTGTTGGAGAGGCAGCCCTGCAGCAGGAATGAACTCCTTAAGTGAAGAAAGATGCCAAGCAAGGATCACAAAGCCAGTGGTGTGCCAGGACCTATGATGGCAACAACCACAATTTTGAATTTAAAAGATGGGGGGAGAAGTCAATGCCAGGAGTAACCCAATCAGGAGAGAAAGTGTGGGAAGAGAGGTGGCCTCTTCCTCTCACGCAAGCCTTTTAACGCTGGGGATGGATACACCTACAGCAAAATTAGTTTATTTTCACTTGACCACTTCAATTTGGCAGCCTGATTCTATCTGGCAACCTGGTCCATTTCTGTTCCTGCAGTCCAGCATGCAATAAACAGAAGTCACATCTGCAGGCTCATATGTAACCAAAGACAGCACACAGGAACCCAGAGCACTGACAGCTGTGCCAGTCACTGGCTCCAAATGAACCACAGAAGGATAAATTACAAGGTGAAAGGACTCCAGCTGAGAGCCATTAGACTTCACAGTTCTGCTTCCCCTGTGGCTACTCATGCACCCACGTGATAGGGGAGGTTGTAGTGTGGGCTGGGGTCACAAAGCTAGTAAGAGGATCGAACTTTGCAGAGCATGGAAGAGGGGACAGACAGAAAATTCCCTTGGGTATAAAGCACAGAGAACTGGATTTGGAGAGAAAACACCTGGAAAGAGTTTTCCTATGCTTTGAGTAGAAACAGAAATCGTGATACTTCCACAGGCCAGCAGCCTCCAGCAGATCACTGGTGTTCAGGGAGGGGAGGGCTCGAGGCAGCAGTTACCTGTAGCAGTCGTTATGGTATTTGTTATAGCTGCCCAGAGCAGTCAGGCATCCCAGACAAATTGCGTACGAGAAGAAGATCTGAGTGCCTGCATCCATCCAGACCTGCAAGGGAGATGCAAACATAGGTGAGAAGACAAGGCCAGCACAGACACTGCACAGACGGGAAGAGGCAGAGCCTGGAGGCTGCTGTAAGCACCAGAAAGGCCAGGGATCAGAAGGGCAGCAGTACTCTGCAGTGAAACAAGCCTTTCCTAGAGGCAGGTTGTGCAGTGCCAGGAATTGCAGCGCTAGCAGTGCCAGAGGGAAGGGATACATCAGGAGCCTCGTCCACCCAAATCACGTCAGCTCTTCATCACCACCTCTTTCTGTCTTTGGCAAATCTTCAGCACCCTGTGACACTCCAGAGCCTTCCAGCAGCAGGAGACCAGATGAACACTTTCCATGAGGGCTGAGGGAGCCCTCTGGCACCAGAGGGAGGGTACTTGATTGGGGCAAGCCTGGTCTCCCACTGGCCAGCACAGGTACATACAGCTTGTGGTACGTAGTATGAGGTGGCCCTTTCCTCCAAGACCTAACGTAAAGCCTCCAAAACTTAAAAGAAATTCAACTGGGTAGGAGTACTAGAAATAAACAGAGCTGATTGCAAAAGACAGCTCCTAAAAGAACATACAAGAACACTATTCTTCCCATGAAGCACTCTGCTCTCACCGTCAATAACACATCCCAGGGCTCTAAGGCTGACATTTGTCAATGCCAAATTTCATCTGAAAGCCTAGCTGTGTGCAGTCACCAATTCAGCCACTGTCACTGCCTTCTGCAGACAACAGCAAAAACAGGAATCAACAGTGAGGAATGAAGCAATGACAGAGATTATTAAATAAACCTCTGTTCTCCAAGATCTTTTTTCCTAGGGGTTTTATCAAACAGAGATAAGAATCATTCAACCAGTGCTGATGGGTAGCCACATTTTTGAGACAAAAGAAAAGCAGAAGAAAAGTATTACTGGGACAACTGTATGAGAAAAGTCTCCAAGTGACTATACTCTCCTCTCCCAGAGTAGCAGTGCCAGTAAGCCCTCGGACAAATGCCAGCCTTGCTCCAGAGCCCCTCCGAGAAGAACAGGAGCCAATGGAAAGCACCACAGTGGTTCTGATGACTTCAAATCACACCTGTATCTGTCAGCCAAGACCTCATGTCCTGAGGCAACGGTCAGCTGGGCAGCACCTGCCCAACCACCCCTGTTGCTCAGGCCACCCTCACCAATGCATGGTTCTGCCTTTCTTCTTTCGTACTGGCCAAAGTTCAATCATGTGGTGAGAGGTTGTGTTTTATATTTACCTATTCTCTTTCCTGGGCTGATGGGCCTTATGAAGGCTTGTTACAATCCCATTAGCTGCCATTTTTCTGGAAGAAATTCTAGATTTAGCTCAAGGCACAGATGCACAGAATAAATCCTCTCCCCGCCCACTGCTGCCAACCCCAGCAGGGAGAGAAGGCGAGGTGCTGCTCGGGCTGAGTTTGGTGAAACTGCTCTCCCTGACTGTTCTGCAAGCCACTTGCCTAACATTCAACCCCATAACCTTCACTTAAGTCCATGGAAACCCTGGACTCTGGGTTTCGGATCAAACAGAGAGTGAGATCAAATCTCTGATTTGTAGAATGGGAAGGGACAGGTGAGGAGGTGGAACTGGAACAACTAATTCAAGGCACTGGGAAGTTGAAAAAGTAACTGACCTCAGTGTATTTTACTCTTTTTGGAGATGAATGGGAAGATGGGTTTAGAGAGCAAGGTATTAATTTTTTCAGTTCAAAAATATTAGAAAAATATCAAAGCTCTTTTTAAAATCCATTCCTAAAGCATCAGTGTGCTCGTGGGCAGTAAGGGCACAGCTTTCATTTTGTAGCTACATTTTAGGCACAGCAAGGCACTGAGGTGAGCTGGACCAGCAGACACCTTTGCATCAATAATTTAAACATCTTTGCACAGACTGGGAGCAAATGCTTTGTTAGGTTTGCTTTTTATTTTGCTGTTCATTGCTAGAGCTCTTGTTTTCCATCAAATTTGAGCTCAAAACACACCCTCTCATGGGCTTTGTAGCTCTTGTAGTTTAATTTGTCAAGACAACAAGACTTTTGCTTTTAAACTGCCTACCCCATGCTTGTCATAACATTAGACTCAGTTGATGCTTTTCAATCAGATTTAACAGTTGTCAGAAACCTCAAGGATATCAACTACCTATGAATTGCACAACGGTTAGGGAACGGGAAAAAGACAGGAACTCAGGGTCCCCACTGAGCAGAAAGCTACAGGGAAGAAGAGTCAGCCAGTGTTATATATCACATAAATCACACAAGCAAAGGAGAAATACCCCTCAGGCAGGAAAAGAACTGGTGCTTTACCAGCCATGGTAGAAGCCAAATATCAAGAGGCCAAGCTTCATTAGCTCTGTGGCTTATGACGTGGCTCATTTCTAAAATCCAGTGATAACCCTGACTGTGCAGCAGAGACCAGCGTGGGGTCTGTGGGCTCCTCACTTCGCTGCCTGCTCTGCCCAGTCTCACACCTGTGGGGTGCACACCTGGCTGTGTGGGAGTCCAGCCCCAGAGGGATATCTTTAGGGAATACAGGACCTGCCTTAGCATATGCTTCTGTTTGAAGCAAGGCAGCCTGTGGCTGAAACTGTAAATAAAGCTAAGCTTGACTTGCAGAGCTTATGATCCTACTTAGCATGACTGTGAACACCAGCTCAGGCTGCCTGCACATTATTTCAAGCATTAAAAGGTTACTGCAGCTCTTGGGCCAAAGACAAGAGACATCTACAACCTTCCCAGTCTCCTTGCAATTCCCAAAATGCTTGGGGGTCAAAGGAATGCCACAGGACTGATGCCATGTGTGCTCCTGACCCACTGGTGATGGAGTCAAGCAGCAGCAGCAGCAAGTCCCAGGACTGTGGGGTCACTGGGATTGGAAGGGGTCCAGCCTCCTCCAGCCTCTCACCAGCAACACCACTGCCCATCCAGCCCCACAGGGCTCGTGGGGGCTGCACAGACCACTCACTTCGGCAAACAGCAACTCAAACCTTCCCTCCCCAACCTGCTGCATGTGCTCATTGGGCTCCCTGTAGTGACGCAGAGAAATGTTTTTTTCAGCTGTTCCCAGACCACTCTGACTAAAGGGCCTCACAGGGTCAGGCAGGGCTCTCTTTCCACTGCCGATAAAAGCATCCTGCTGTTCTCTGGCCGCTGCTCCCAAAGAGACTGGTAAAGTTTATCCTGTTAAGATTTTGCTGGCATATTGGCAGCATGGGTATTTTGATTTAATTGTTGTCTGCATTTTTCTAAGCCATACAGTTTATTTAGTTCGTAATTCAATTTCTTTGAACATGTTGTTTGCTCCAGTTTGCAATAGCCTCCTAGTCTCTGTTTTTAGCCAAAACCTTTACACCTGAGCTGCAGTTATCCAAGATGGTTATGGCCATTCCTTCATCCCTTAATTTTCTCAGCAATACTCACTTTATTACATGTACTGGAATTTAATAGCTCCCAGTACTGAAACAGATCCTTCCTTAGGAAGTTCTCAAAGCACTTACAAATAACAGAAAGACCACTTTCAAGCAAAATGTTATTGAACCCTGGTGGATGCCATACATCAAATATAGGTGGCATGCTGAGAAGCACCGAACTGTCCCCATCAGCAAGCAGAGATGACACAGCATGAAGTGGGGACATGCTGTGTGGAGGGTCACGCTTGGTGTAATGCATAGCAGAGAGCAAAAACCAGCCAAGTCCTGAGCTACAGTTCGAGCAGCATTTCTTTTGCTCACGACATCACGGCTCACGAGTCAGCCTGTGGCGCTGGCACTACCCACCAGCCACCCGCTGCACCACACGAACCCATCCCTGCCTTAGAAGGGGAGATGGTGACTCCTAAGGTTTCACTGCAAGACTCCCAGGGCACGACTTCCAGATGATTGACGTTCCCCTTCACTCAGGACTGGCCCACAGGCCCCAGCCCAGAGATGCAGCCCACATGCCACAGCGCTGCACCAGCACAGAGGTGAGGCCCTGCTGCACAGCCCAGGGCAATGCTTCCCCCATCCCCATGTATTCCAGCAGAGGAGACAGGGAATGGGTCACTGACATTTCTGTGAAGTGTTCCTGTTCCTCCTGCCCAGCCAACACCCAGTCAAGCATCATGTTCCCAGTCCTGAGCCCCATCTGCTTGGAAAATACTCCTCGGGAGTGAGGAACAGGGGCTTTGTCCCCCAGTTGATCTCCCTGTGCCAGCACTCAAGGCCCCCACAACGCCCTGCCTGAGAACACTGACCTCATGTCACCGCCACACCTCATGACACCTGGGGACCTGTAGGGACATTTTGCACCCAGGAGGGCTCTCCCATCACCGGGGTTATTTTAAACACCACGAGAAAACAAACAGGTCCCTGCTTCGTCCCAAGGAACGCAGCTGCCTGCCTCGGGGAGGTGCAAAGGGGCGAGCGGTGCCCCGAGGGACGCTCCTTGCTGCCTGGGAAGGCCGGCTTTATGGTCCTGCCCGCCCTGCTGCTTGTGGGCAGACAGACAGCCAGCCAGCTTTATCCTTCCTGCTATGTCAGCGCTGAGATCAGGCTCAGCAGGGCTGCACGGCCGGGTCCCGAGGCAGCAGGGCTGGGAACAGGCATGGGACGGGGAGGCGGAGGAAGCCGTGTAAGGTAAATACAGCTGTGGCTCGCCCCACAGGGATTCATTGCTCCGGCAAGGCGGAGGAGAGGATTCCAGCCCCGAGCCCCTCTGGCACGCTGAGGGAGCATCAAGCTCTCCCTGCCTGCAGGCCGGTACCTGCCCTCTGTCCCCCGGGCGGAGCGGGAGCAGTGCCCGGGCTCGCAGCCCGTGTGCCGGCGGCACAGGCGCGGCTGCCAGGGGCAGCCCTGCGGGCGCACACGGGCGCAGCGGGACGGCCTCCGCACCAACAAACACAACGCCTCCACAGGGGCCAAGCGGGGTGCCGGCAACAGCACAAACCCAGCACACCGGGTCAGGGCAGAGGCCTGCTGGGAAAACAATAAATAAGGGGAACAAATAATATTTAGCAGGCCTCTGGTCGCCCTCGCCTCTCACAGGGAAGCAGCAGCGTTTGCTGGCCATAGAGCAGCAGCAGGAAGGGCCTGAATTTGGGGCTCTGACCCCTTCCCAGCGTGGCTACAGGGCCCATGGTTAACCCAGCAGGTCCCAGCCCTGCAAGATGCACACACCTCTCATCCTCTCCGTGGTGGCTGGAGGGGCTTATCCTCAGCTCAGCACTGACTGTAACAGCTGCCCTGGTCCGAACCACGACCTCAGCATTCTCCCTCTGCAGCCACAGGCAGAGTGGACAGACTGCCCCAAAAAATCGGGGGCATCCCCCGTTTTTTTGGGGGGATCTTCTCTTGCCTTCCCTTCCTATCCTATCTGTTGGGATGCAAGATCCATGTGGGAAATCTACAGGGGCGAGCCCTGCTCCAAAACTCAACCATCAGGGAAATGGGTGAAAGAAAATGAGAGGGATGTAGGGAAGGATATTCAAAAAGTAATGCACAACTCTGCTGGCCACTGGCACCTCCGGTGCTTCCCTGCCCCCAGGACTGGGATACAGCCCCCAGCTTCAAGGACCTTCAGCACACCTGGGATGGGTGGAAAGCAGCTTGTCACAGAAGCTTGTTTCTTTACATAAAGACGGGATAAAGTACATGCAAATACAGCAAGGTGGAGGGTTTTCTGGAAATTTCAAGAGGAAAATAAGAGTGGGAGGCTTTGAGAAACATTTGCTGGTTTTCCAGAGACAGATAAACTCAGCAGCCTTTGAGCACAACCCCTTCTCCATTCTCACTCATTAAATCTAATGAAATTTAGTAAGAGACTTGATGCCAGAGTGAAAGGAGACCATTACATTTCTTCTCTTTAAAGCAAACCCAAACACACAAGCCATCACTTTCTGCATCAAGCCCGTCAGTCTTCTCTTTATATCTGTCTATCTAAGCAGTGACTGGCAGTGATATGAAAGCTTCAATCAACAGAGAGCTGACAGCACCTGAGAAAAGTTCTTTTAATGACAAGTTTTACACACTTAAATCTTATTTCTACTCTGAATTCCTCTCATTTCATCTTCTCACTAGTGGATCCCACTATGCATCCCTCTGTTTAATGACATTCATAAATTTCCAGCATTTCCCACTGAATAAAACAATTGATAAAACTGATAAATGCAAAGGGTAGAGTGATCAAAAGTAGAAATGGAGGATGACCCCGAGACCCTTTGTTGGTCCACACTCTGAAATACACAGGATGATTCTGGAGCACAGCAATGCAGTCAAGGAGTGAGAAAAGACTTTGGGCCTAATTATGGCTGACATGCTAACGTCATAATATTAAATATTATACACATTAAAAAAATGAGCTATGGGCTCGTTTTTTGGATTTTTTTGGTTTGGGGACACGCAGTTTAACATAGATGATCTCTTTGGCAATTTTGCTGTTATCTGCTCATATTTGAGCATAACTGGTCTTCATTATTCAACACCTTGGTTTGGCAGTTCTCTGTATGGTCTGATCTACCTATCAAATGCAATTTATTTACCATTTTAATTATAGGCATTTCACAGATTGAGGAAATGAAGGGGCAGGAAGTTTTAGGGCACTGTAGACTTCACAGCCAGAAGAGAGCATCATCAATCAGCTCGACTGAGCTCTCATAGACAGGATTTCCCAGTTCTGTCCAAGGTCACTTGGCAGGTGAAAAGCAATGATTTCCACACACCAGCCTGATATTCTGACACTTAATCACATCTCAGCTGTTGCTGCTCCCCTGGTACAATCTGATAAATAATTCATCCCCTCTTTTCACCTAGTTTTTCATATACTTTAGAGGAGCTTTGCTTTTGTCTCCTTGTATATTGTTTGCTCTTTGTTTAAACCTCCCCTTGAGATGCCTTCTCATAAGGCTCAGATTGGAGAGGTTATTTTTAATTTTTTTTTTAATTTCCAGAATCCCTTCCCAAGCACTAAAGAATCTCCCATTTCTCTGGGCAGTGCAGGATTGCTGGTAAACAATTACAGCTCACTGTCCTTTGAGCACGAATCAATTATAATCGACTTGGTCCCCATGGGCTGGCAGGACTCACACCACAGTCCCTGCACAGAGACGGGGGGGCACAGCCACACACATGTGGGGCTTGGGGCACTAACCCTTCCCTCTCTGATGGCAAGACACAAGAGAAGCCCCAAGCCCTGCTACATGGTTCAGGAGGGTGGTTAAAACATTCTACAGATAGGCAGCTGCTGCTGCCAGATCCTGCTTTTCTCCCTCAGAAGTGGAGCATTCATTGGGGAATGATGGAGTTGGGAGAGGGAGAAGCACGTTTTTTTCCCTTGGTTCAGCAGAGTTTTTCTGCCCTGGTTCAGAGCCATCCTCTTACTCTGAAGGGTTACTCTGCCTTTCCGCCAGCGTTTTCCAGGCTGGAAGGAAGCTGTGCTTCTAAAGCACGGGCTGCAATTGAAAGAGTTTGCCAGGACAGACCTAACGAGGACACGGCTAGAACCAACCATGCCACGCCTGAGGTGGCTTCGTTCAGTCCCCTGGGCAACACAGCCATGGTGACAACAGGACTTTTCAGAAGGGAAGGAGCACCATTCAAAAATGCTATTTCATTTCAGAAGCCTCTTGCGCTCATCAGCACAAATGGAGACACAAATACAGGAAACACAGTCCTGTCCTCACGCCCTTCCACACTTTTCTGCACCTCCATGCCAAGGGAGCAGCTGTCCTACCCCCCTCCTGCCGTACAGCCACCAGCGCTTGTGTTCCCATTCGCGAAATTAATAACCAAGGCAGCGCTGGTGCTAGACCAGAAAGAGTTAATGAGGTTACCAAGGGTTTTGCTGGCCTATTTTCCAGGCAGGCACCCTTTAATCTCCTTTGGAAACACCTTCACACAAAGGCTGGTACAGCAGCTCAGCTGGAGCCAGGATTTAACGTGGAAGAACTTGTCCCAAAGAGATTAAAAGCAGCAGTCGGGCGCTGACCCTCCTGTCAAACAGGCAGGAATTTCTCACCAGGGATGGGAAGGAGAGGAAGGCAGCCAGGTCCCAGGGACTGCAGCTGCAGCATGCCGTGGCTCCCACCATCCATGCACCTGGCATGCTTCCCAAGGAAGATGGAGCAAACGTGCCAGAGCAGGGCTCATCCCCACTGCCGGCATGGTGCAAAGTGCACCCCATGCACCGCCTGGCTCCGCAGCACAGGAGCCTCCCCAGGAAAGGGGAGGGACAGCTGGCACCACTCGTGATAAAGGATTAAATCCCGCTGCCCATACCCCTGAGCAATTCAGAGTCAACTCAGACAGGAAGGTATGGAAACAACACTGGAGGGCAAGAGAGCAGGGACTATCAGAAAACACACCAATGTCACAGCTCTGCCTTATGGCCACAGAGGGGGAAAAGAGGGGTCAGAAAGTAGAAACTGGAAGAAAGAGAGTAGGAAAACAAAAAGGAGAGAGTGAGAGCTGCCAGAGGAATCCATGCAAGCACAGCTTAGCTGTTCATTCCCCCCGCTCCACCTTACCTGAGGGTCCCCAAGGCGACTGATGTCTGGGTAAAGGTAAAAGAGGATTCCCTGGGATGCCCCGGGTAAGGAGACTCCCCTGATCAGCAGAACAATCAGCATGACGTATGGGAACGTGGCAGTGAAATACACCACCTGGGGGGAGGAGGAAGAGACAGGTGTGAGAGAGCAGCACGGGCCAGAGCACACAGTGCCGGCCGGTAGCACAGCACTGACCCCCGGGCTGGGAGAGGTGGGCAGGGGACAGGTCAGGCTGCTTTGCTGAGCACCTTGCTGTCTCCTGCAGTAGAAAGAACTGCATTTTAAAATGCACGCAGGAAACTTACGACATGCCACTGCGTGTCTGGAGCCAGAGAAAACCTTTCTAGTCCTAGGAGCGATCCAGACCCTGAGCCAGGCTGTCAGCAGGCTGGAGTCAGAGTGGGTCTGCTGAAGCCAGTGGTGTAATATCTACATGCATCAGAGAAGGAGCTGCCCCCAGTATTGATCTTCACATCCCTACTCCAAACAGAGTCTTGAGTCACACAGTCTCTCCTCCATAGCGCTTAGTGGCAAGGATGAAGGGGTGTGCAGGTAAGAGATACACCCTGAAATGTGATTACCACTGAGGGACCACCAGGAACAGTGCTGGGGTTCTCCTGCTCAGAGCTGGAACCGGCACAGGGGTTGTGCCCAGCCCTCCCCACTGCAGTGACTCGCAGCCGCTGCCTCTGGGTGACCCCAGCTCAATTGCCCATCATGGGCATTTCAGGCAGAGCAGGGCTGCACGTCTCAGAACTGCCACCAAGCACACAGACCCGAACAGGACACTGAACACCTGTCCTCTTGCTTTTTATGCCACTAGCCCCATCAGCACTGCAGACATACTCAGGTAGGGTTAAAATCCCTCTCTCTAGCAAAGAAGCTACATCCCTTGGGGGAAGGCTGGAAACCGGTATCAGCTAATCCTTTCAGGGACTTCAGCTCTGGTAAATGTGACACTCACTTTGGGCATTACCAGGGTACTTTCAGGACCGTTCAGGCTAACTGCTGTAGCACGCCACAATGACACCACATTGCAGTCTGTTTCCCACACAAACTGATATCGAGAGCTCATGCAACCTCCTCAACAATTCAAGTAATGTCATTAATCCTTTTGCATTGTTTCCACACCTTAAAGAATTATTGACCACCTTGAGAAGAGGTTGTTCGCTATCATGCTAGGCCAAAAAAGAAATGTTGCTTCTTCAGGTTTTTCCTGTGTGGACGTGCTGAGCGAGGACTTGCATCAGCATGCTTCACCTGAACGCTACCCTACAGCTCTTTTCTCAGCTCTGGCAGTTGTGCACTGGAGAGCTCATCTCTGGAGGAAGTGCAAAACGTAATGATGTGAAGCGATCCATTTCTCACACCTGCCTGTCCATCCAGAATAAGTTGCTTTAAAATCCACCTGAAGCCCACCATCCCTTAGCAGGAGTTATGGGCGGTGACACATCTTCGGCAGTTTCTGCGTTAGGGGATGTCCTAAGGAGAACAAGCACATGATTTCCCTGGACAGTACGACCACCTCTGCTCTGCCCCTGGGTAATCTTTATGATCTGAGTAGTGATTCAAAAAGAGATTTTGTTTTCTGGACCCACTCTGATAGACTCCATCTGAATAAAGCGATGTCCAAAGCACCTGACGCTGCAATGCGAGTCCTCCCCTAAGTCAGGACACACGCTCTGCAGTGCTTCAGTTGTGTATTGTAGCACAGGATGTGAGAGATATCCCATCCTTGAAAAAACCCAGTACTAGACTATCATCTCTATCTGCAGCTCCAGGTTTTCTATGCATTTCATGTGCCCTGCTCTATATATCTCAGCAGTCTTGGATAGCACCGACACAGAGATCAGTGAAAAATACCTCCTTGCTGAGGCTCTGGATTGCCTGAGAGGTCTGTGTGAGCAGATTCATCCCTGTCCCTCTGAATCTGCATCCTGAACACTGTAGAAACCAAGGACAGAATCCTTCAGCACGAGCAAATGCCATCATTCCCCATAGTCTCAAATTTTCAAGGAGCCTCTGATTTAGAGCTGTGCAGTGACAGTAAATCAAATCTGCAGGTCCTGCCAGTTTAACCATCATCACTGTATTTACCACACAACAAAACTCTTCCTTCAGGAAATAATGGGATGCAAGTCTAAGCTTTCTCAGCCCATGAGAGCAAGGTTAAAAACAAAAATCATAAAAACTCATTGTCTTTGAACCTTAGTGCACATTCTTCCAGGATGCCAGGCTGCACATTCTTGGCTTGATCTCTAAATAATGTCAGTTTTAGGAGCTCGGGATACAAACTGGTAGTTGTCTGGCATATGATTTGGATGCACATTTTGGTAACATCCTATGTGCTTTACAGCCTGTGTGAATTAGTGTGTTAAGCTTTTCACTCCACAGTCGCTCACACCTCCACCGAGACCAGAGGCCTGAATTTGGAGAAGGTTTTGCTGGATTAAGATTGCCAAACTTCTATCTAACAACAGGAACATCTGGATCCAATGAGATGTTACTCAGTGCTTGGCGCAGAACCAACCTTTTTATTTTTTGGGCCTTGTTAGCACTAACTACATCACTAGGAACCTTGCCGGGATCAGTGTGATCGTTCTGTCACATGCTGGTCGACAACATCCAGAGTTTTATTTGAATCTGATCCACATGCCTCAGCAAAGTGGTTCCATCTGTGACAACCTCCTGCCTGTGGGAGCACTCCTAGGGGTCGGGCTGTCCCTGTGCTGGAGGATGAGAACCACTGCTGATCTGAGTAGGGTGACTTCAGCTCAGGGTGTTTGACCCTCCACAGGCAAATCCTCAGAATTGAGGAATATCTCTTTCCCAGTGGGGAATTTTAGTCAGATTATGAAATATTATTTCATTTTAGTCAGATTATGAAATACGTGGAGGGTTGATAAACCTGTGGACACTGCTCCACTGAAAGAAGGTTTCTGTTTTCAAAGTCTCACCATCACTAGTACTTTTTGCTAAAAATCACTTGCATTTGACCTAGAACTTGTATCTAAAATAGATGGAATTTGTTCTCAGGACTTCCCACACTACGTTTGCTGTATCTTAGTATCACATTTGCTGTTATTAGACTGCCTCTGCTTTCTTTTACCAGGCCACCACAGCAAGCAGTTGCTCTTTTCTTCCAATTTTACTCCATGGAAACCAGAAAATATCATCCCTGCAAGCTGCTTGATTTCCCCGTCATGTTTCATAATCCCAGACCATTCTGGAAGCAAGAGAAACTGCTAACATCCATGCCATCAACTTGATGGAAACGGGTGCAGTTAAAATTTACACCCCATCACACATGATGGCTTGTTCAGGACATGCAGAGAAGACATCATTTAGGAAACACACTAAACCTTTTCATTTCCATCTGTTCTTGCTGGCTCCAGACAAAGCTGGCTGGGAATGGGGTCAGGAGGCGGTGGCAGGAACTAAGTAATGGGGTCAGTGCAAATGAGAGTGGCACACTCTGTAACAGACGGAGCATGGAATGGAGCTGGACAGTCACACCAATCCTTCCCAAAAACAGTCAAAGAAATAACTCTGTGGTGACTAGTGTGGGGAGAGAAAAAGGAGACCTTTATTGCTGGAGATCGTGAGCAACTGTAGGAAGAGTTGGGACAAACAAAAAGAATGAAAAGACAACTCCCATGGTGCTGAGGCAGAGAGGGCTTTGAGGCCATCACGGTTACCTTTGTTTATATCTAATTAATTTGCAGATTTTCCAGCTGCACTTGCCAGCAGAGGCAAAAACATGCTGCTTGCTCACGCTGTGGTGGGAAGGAAGGGAAGGAACTCCATACGGAGGAAGACTGCAGGGCCTCCTGGGCCTGTGGATGGAGGGGGACTAGATGGGGATCTACACCTTGGAAGTTAATGCTCTGAGATGCCTCAGTGCTCCCATCCTTTCCTACCCAAAACCACAAAGCCGGGCTCACACTCGCGCTGCACACTGAGCCCTGCAGACTCCTGCCAGCTTATGCAGACAGTGGTTCCCAGGGGACCCCAAGGACCTCTCTGGACCTATAAAAGGTGAGTAGAACCAGTGCTCCAGCTGTGACCAAGGGAAGAGGCTTGACCTGAACCAAGGACTCACCTTGCCCGTGGACTTGACCCCTTTCCAGATGCAGAAGTAGCAGATGATCCACGCCAGCAGGAGACACAGAGCCAGCTCCCAGCGGAGACCACCCAGGTGCTGGATGCCGTCAGAAATCTTTAGCACTCGCCTCCTGCGTTGGGGGGATGCAAAGGAACATGCAAGGGTCACTGATGCTGGCCACTAACGTTCCCAACACCGTGCTGGTTCTCACCTCCTCAGTGCCTGGTGGCTTTGGGGAGAAAAGCTGTCTTACTAACCAGGGCCAGGTCTGATCTGAAAGCCTCGGAGGAATTAAGCAGTGCTCTCCTCTGAAAAATACTGCCAGCCTGGCAGGTCACGCATGGACATGCAAAGTTCACCTACACTTCTGACATGCTCCAGTCCTCAAAGTGAGGGATACACTGCACTTGCCATGCAGAATCCATCAGGACCACCCAAGAAGCAATGCTGTCCAACCCCTTCTCCATAGCACACTTCTCTCTTTTGAGGCAGCCTCATAATTCAGCTCAGGACACAGAGCAGCCCAGGGCATCCCATTCTGTGACTAAGACCCAACCACGACCACCATAATCCCCACTGCACAGTCAGAAGAGGCCACCTAGAGCATCCCCTTGCAGTCAGTGTGGAGATAAAATCCTGGGCTATGTGGAGCTTATATATTATCTTAAGGTCAGATAATAGGAACCTTTCCGTGTCGTGTGTATGTCAAACCTTCCTCATCACTTCCAAAAGGAAGGACTCATCCTCCTCCATCTCCTGCACCACACAGCTGGACCTGAGTGTGAAACCCCAGGGTGCAGTCCCAAAAACCCAAGCCTGAGACAGGCAGAGAGGGACTTGCGCAACACTGGAGCCCAGCAGCAATGCCCACCCTGCTGCAAAAGACAGCGATCATCCCAAAATAAAGGTGCTGCTGGGGAACCCGAGTCTAAGACACACTGCTGCCCTCCCTGCCCCGCAGCCTTGCAGCAGATTGAGGGGGTGAGAGAAGGGCTGGAAAAATCACACTGCTCTCTCAGATACACTTCGTCACGTTGCCTTTTGCCTGCTTCTAGGGATGTGGACTCTAACCAGAGGAAAGGGTGCCCGAGGACTGGAACTAACTGGGTGCTGTACTGCAGCCAGGAGAGACCTCTGGAGCATGCCATCAGCCCACTGACAGGTCAGAGCTCCTCAAAGAAATGCTGGCCTCCTACTTCCCTGCCAGGGAGGGCAGGAACAGATGCTGCAACAGAAGCAATGGACAGTGGAAATTTCCAATCCCATGCCGCTTATTCCCCAGTAACACAGGGATGGTCACGGCAGTGATGGAATCAACTTTTCCAGTGTTCAGCCTCAGGAAAAGCAGTCTAAGGCAGGCCACCATCTAATCACTTGTGAGCAGCAGGCAGAGGGAGAGCACAGGCTCGGGGAGCACACAGGAGACAAAGAAAATTGAAAAACTTTAAAAGCAGTGTCCCTGTGCTGATCTGAGGAAGCCCTGGGGGCGCTGTGTGTGCTCCATCCACTGCCGAGGGCAGCGGGGGCAGAGCCCTCCATCCATCCAAACGCACAGGGGAAATGCGACACACTGCTGCCCTTACCTGCATAACAGGGGTTACCTGCACGGTCATTCAGCCCGGCCTCAGCGCTCACCTGGGCCTGCTGAGGGTCATCAGCGATCCTAAGCCAACAGACCTATGCCCTCATGCCAGAAATAAAGCTGCTCTCTGCCTCAGGGTAAGTAACACAAGGGGAAAAGAGAGTGAAAATGAGGAAGTAAATTTCAGTGTGAAGTTGTCTGACCCTAGCACTTCGTTTTGATTTTGGTGAGTTTCTCTCCTCAGCATAACTTGCATATTAGTCACCCTGTAGTGAAAACATCACTTCTTTTCCTGTTTCTGAGATAAGACTAGCTCACATACAAAAGTCACCACCCACCATGCCAGAGCCTCCTGGGAACATGCTGGTGTCACATGGATTCGAAGGAAGGAGGTCGGTGAGACCAAAAAGGCCGAAAGGTCCAGAGGGACAGAACACAGCATCAGAGAAGGATAAATCAGGTGGCTCTGAGGCATGCCAGCACAGCTCCAGAGCAACACCACGGGCCCAGTGATGTTAACCTTGACTGACAGGGCTGCCCTTGAGAGCCTTCGTTCTGACCTGCCCAGCTTCCCCGCTCGTGTCCTCTTCTGGCAAGGGTGGGTTAATAGGATGTGCTGCTGCAGGGTTTGTCCCTTGCCCAGGGAAATTAAGTCTGAGAGGGAAGGGGTGTCCAGGCCTGTCCTTTACTTACTCCCAGAACTCGATGACCGGGGACGTGGCGTTTTCGCTGGTCGCGTTGAACGTGGAGTTCGCCTTCTGAAGCTCCATGCAGTTCCCTGCGGGAAAGGCCCAGGGAGAGGAGGAGTGTAAGCAGCAGTGCCCGGAGTACCAGAGGATCTGAAAAATCCCTCCCTGTCCATCCACACTGTTGAGACTCACTGACACTGACTCTGGGACAAATGTCGTATAGTCCCAAGGATGCACAAAAAAAAGTCCCTTCCATGGAAAGGCTGGCAAGAAATCTAGGACACTTAAGATGACAGCATTTAATTTGTCCTTCTGGTGAGCACAGTCCCGATCAGCACTGGGTCTGTGGCTAATGCACAGAACAGGATGACTGAAAGATGCCAAGAAGGAAGGTGCCCATGGTAGCTGGAACCCAGAGCAGGAGTCACCAGGGAGGCCACCACTGTCCAGCACTGGTGCTCTCTAGCAAAGACCCAGATCAACCAAGCCTCTGCCACAAAAGCGCCGACAGCCCTGCAGTGACCCAGCACCCCAAACCACATGTTCCACCCACACGGGAGCAAGACACTCTCCTGAGGCTTGGCCCTGGGCAGCAGCAGGTTTCCCTCAGCTGGGATCTGCTGGAGGACGGGAGGAGGGCTCCACACCCACCTGTGTTCCACTCGTGGTCACAGCTGCCCCAGGGGAGGTCGATGGTGAACGAACTGAAGAGATAAAACAAGGCCCAGGCCAGGACAATGATGTAGTAGAAGTTCAGCAGTATGACGATGACCTGTGAGGCGTAGCCAATTCCTGCAGAAAGCGAGCCCCGAGGGCAGGTGACCCACGTGCCAGGGGCCAGGATTCCCTTTGGGAGCTGCTGCTCTGCGTTTGGAGTGCGCTGCCGGGTGAATGTCAGTGGGGCGGCCACCGGAGCCACCGTCCCCTCCCCAAAGGCCACCGTGCCACAGCAGTGGGCATCCAGTCGGGGGCCCCGGGCACCCCTCTTCCTGCTGCCCAGCCACAGCCTTCCCTGGGGAACGGGTGGCAGTGGGAGGGACCCTGGGCAGGGGATGGGCAGGTTATGGTTGGAAAACCACCCAAAGGGCAGAAACAGACAATGGTGCTGCACCTGCCGAGTCACAGCTCTTCTAACAAAATTAATGTTTTTGTATTTTTCACTTTCCCTTTCCACTTTTATTTGGGAAGCTCTTTTATTAACACTGCACACCTTCTCTAGGAGGTGTTGGAGAAGCATCTAAAGGTTTTGGCACGCGAGGAGGAGGCAACTGTGACTTTCAGAGAAATCATGGAAAGTGGCTTGAGGCTGGATACCTGTGATGAAACAGTGCTAGAAATGGAGGATCTGACTACTAACAATTCATTAAGAGAGCTGACACCTGTCACCAGTAAGGTTTCAAGCCACCTGTAAACTCACAAAGATGACAGAGCACTGACTTAAAAAGCCAGCAGCATGCTTTAGGTTCCTCATAACCACCAGAAGTGTTTTCCCCATTTACCTCTTAGAGGACAACCTTGATGGGGCACAAAGCTCCTGGCCAGAGCTGTGGCCATGAAGAAGGAAACTAGGATGCAATGTAACAATGAGAACTGTTTGGTGAAAAAGGTGATCAATTTTTCCGGCACGATTTTGGAAAGGGCACAGCCAGTGGCTCCCAGGCAGGTGGGCAGGGGACGTGTGGAGGTGCATAACAACCCAGGCTGCGGGGAGACATCTCTGCTCATCCCTCCGGGGTCCCAGGGTCTCCCCACCTCAGCACGCCCTCCCAGCTCCCCCCACTCACCTTCAAAGAGGGGGCAGATCCTGCGCCAGGCCGTCACCCCTCCCTGGCTGGTGTACTGCCCCAGCGCCGTCTCCAGGAAGAACACCGGGATCCCACAGGTGAAGAGGAAGATGAGGTAGGGGATGAAGAAGGCACCTGGCAGATTCAAGTGGCAGACAGAAAGATAAGCCCCATGAGGTGACTGAGGTCAGGCTGTCTCCAGCCAGTCACCAGGCAGGTTCCTCCTGGGTGGGACAGCCTGGGAGCGATGGGGGCTGTGGAGATTGAAAGATCACAGACAGGATGCCAGGAAAAAAAATTTCCTCACATTTCATCTTCTGGAGTGATGCGATTACATGAATAATTCAATATATAGAAAGATTGGAGAGGGAAGTTGTCAATAGCTGTATGGAAATACAGAAGAACACTCTGCTGTAAAGACATCACAACTTTTAATCAGGTTGGTGGCTCCTTTCACACTGATTATTGTGACTGAGTGAGCTGACAAACCCATGGATGACAATACCAAGGCTCTGAGGAGCACATGGAGACTGACACTTTTGCCCAGTCTGTGGGTTTGCTCAATCATTTGCTCGCCGAAAAGCAGCAGACATGCAAAGGAAGAGCAGGTAGTGCAGGAAAGTATGTGCCTCACAGCAGCAGCCAGGGCTGCCCTCCTGTTCCAGCCCTGCCACAAAACAGGCAGGGAGAGAGAAAATGCTTCAGGATTTTGATTACCCCAGGTTAATGTTGAGCACAGTAATGGCCTTTACCCCACAGAGCACAGGACGCAGCCCTGCAAGATGGTCCATGCACATCATGTGCCACTGGAGCTGCTCAAGCCCTGCTGGAAGGCGGGGACACAGGTCAGGAAAGAGGTAGACCCAAGCAGAGAGCAGCACCTTGGCTGTGGTGGGCTCAGAGGGCGTGCAGGGTCAGGGGTGGCAGCGCAGGCAGGCACTAGTTGTGGTTTTCCTGCGCAGGCCTTTTCCCTGCCTGTGTGATGCTGGCTGGCTCTGGGCTCAGCTCGGTGGGCGTGTATGGGAAATAACAATCCTGGTGCACAAGGGAACTCAAAACCCAGGAGATTTCATTAAGAAGCTTAGCTAGCATGCAGGGGCAGGGAAAGGGAAGGGGGACTTTGGGGACTGGCCAGGATTCCCACCCTGTGCTCATCTCAGCCAGGTACAGAGCCACAGCCCCCCCTTCTTGCAAAAAAAAAGGAAGAGGAAAATAGACAGGGGAGGCACCTTGGCAGCTCCCTGTGGACAAACAGGAGCTGAAAGGGGTGCTGGCTTAATGGTTTGACTCCATGATCTCAGAGGCCTTTTCTAATATCAGTGATTCTGTGATACCTGGCGGCCCCGCAGGAACAACGCTCATCTGCCCACATGCTGTCCCTCTACCAGGAAACAGAAACTGGTGAAGGCAAATGGCAGCGGAAATGGTTGTCTCAGCACCATCCCCTCAACTCCCACCTTGCACAGAATCGTAGCATCATGAAAGTCAAGCCTGTTTCCAAGAAAGATTGTTGTCATATAAAAGTTTGTATTTAACTGAACTCCAGGAGAGGTCTCTGAGGCAGCAAGTCAAGCTTTCCAGCCCAGTTTTCCCTTATTTGCAGCCTGCAGTCTGGCCTGTCCCCTAACCTCTGGTTATCTCGAGTTTCAGGAGGGTTTCAGGAGGGTCCTGACACATGGGCTGTGAAATAACACAGAATTACAGTGGAGAGACAGAAAAATTTGCAGAGACCGGTCTCTGCAATCCCCTCACATCCCAGGTGGGGAGAGACATGGTGAAATGACTCCATAACCAGCCCCAGTGCCCTCCCCATCTCATTTTCAGCACTGGGGGGCCTTGGGACTGGCAGGTCTGGGGAGCTGGGGAGGGGGTGCAGTGCTGGCAGCCACACCACCAGACAGGCTTCCCTGGTATTTCCCAATCAGCGGGGCCAGCCTGCCCAGGGAGGGCCTGACCCTGCCACTGCAGGTGAAAGAGAGAGCAAACAAGAGCAAAAAGAGCAAATTTTAGCTTTTCTTTGTTGTTTTTCTCTACTTTGTAGGGCTTTGGTATCATGCACTGAGCACCAAATGTTTAAGGGACCACTCGTCCTTTGTTATGAGAAAATATCCCTGAAGAAAGGAAGAGTGACTGGCTCTTTGCATAACTCAGATTTTGCAGATACCATTTTCTTGAAGAGGCTCATATTTAGGTGAGCAAAGCAAGAGCTGAGAGCAGTTGTCACCACTGCCTGCACACAGTTCAGCAGGGAGAGAAAGAGCCATCCAGCAGGGCAGAACTACCTCGGACTGATGCGAGTGCTGGCACAAGAGCTGATGGTGTAGGCTGGCCACGACTGACCTAGGGCTGGAAATTAAATAAAGGCCCTGCACCTTTGTAGAAGAATGGGAGAAGCAAGTGCCCAGACCAGCATTCCTAAAGGAGCATAAGACAAAACCTCTGGCAACTTTTAAAATTCAACTTGAGGCGTTACAAGGGTTTTGGCACAGTACTGTCTGGGGTAGGCTGGGTTCCGTGAGGCAGGAGGGAGCCTTGTGTCCTGCACTGCCTCGTCACACTGCTCTGCCCCAGGAGAAATCTTACAGAAACCGCTTTCCTTGCCGCATGAGAGTCTCATGCCCCATCCTTGCTCTAACCTCATGGAAAAGGGGCCAGAGGTGAAAAATCTGCCTGGGACTTCAGATTCCTCACAGCCTCTGCTGCTTCACGGGACTTTGCTTCAGGCCTATTTCTCCGGGGAAAAAAGGCTGAGAGATCCCTTTGTGTCTTGTCTCTACTGCTCACACGGCAGCTCCCCTCTCCCCAGAGCTCTCCCTGAGCTCTCCCCTGGCACCCAGGGAAGGGGTGCCTGGACAGGATTCCAGGTCCTGCTCCCATCGGTGGAATAGTACCCAAGGAAAGCTGCAGCAGTGAGAGCAGACACAGCTCAACAAGCAGCCAAGAAGCATTTCCCACAGAAAAAGAAAATGTGGAAAATTCTCCTTTTTCAACAGGGAAAGAAACTGCCTGACCACCTGGCGAAAAGGAACAAGTGCTGAACAAAGCACGGCGGGAAAGTAGCTAAACAGTGTTTAATCCTCTTTTATGCCACTGGGATGAAAGCAGTTTAGTGAGGCCCATGAGACTACCCCAAGCTCAAGCCAGGGGATTTCAGCCCCGGGTCCTCAGTGCTCACTCCCCGCCAGCTCCCAGCCGAGTGCCGCTTCCCCTCTCCCCTGCCCTTCCGGAGGGCCCAATTAGCAACTAATCACCAGACAGGGAGAGCAGCTCCCTCTCTCTACGTGTCACCGAGCCGAAGTTGAGAAAAACTTCGGGTTTTCATTTTTTAAGGTTTTGTCCTTTAAAAGGCAGCCAGAAACTGTAGAAGCCCCCAGCACCCCCGCAGCTGCACAGCGAGCCCAGCTCTGCTGCCAGGCCGCGGCACAGCCCGGCCTCGGGGGGCGGCTGAGCGCAGCAGCAGCACCCTGCCTCCCTGTCTGCGTCAGGCACACCCATCCGCACCCTCACAGCCCTGCCGTGGGGGTCAGAGGCAGGCATCTCCTCTCCCACACCTTGCAGCTCTGGCACATGCCGAGGGAGTACCACTGAGGCAGGAGAAACCCCTTCACTCTGCCCTGTCCCTGTCTCCTGCCTGCAGCACCCAGGGGACAGCCCTCCGTGGACTGGAGGGACACACAGGAGCAGGACCTGTGTTCAAGGGCTCCTGGGAGCTCCCCTGGAACTCCCCTCCTCACTGAGCCTGCAAAGACATTGGGGCCCTGTGGCCTCCCACACCACCCCTGCTCTCCCACCAGGACCCACCATCTGATCCCACAGGATGCCTGGCGCTCCTCGAGGAAGTGGTGCCTGAAGTGAGACACACTGCTCAGAAACTGAGTTCTCTCTCTGCTCTTCCTGCCTCCCCTCTGCAGAGAGCCACCCACTTCACCAGCCAGACCAGAGCTCCACACAGCTGCAGCCATCCGAAGCCCCGGGACATTGCCACTGTTACCCACGTCCCACTTGGTTCAAAACAGCCCCGGCCGGGGCCCAGATGGCAGCACCGTGTTGGCAGGTTGGCATCCTCTCTTCGGACTCATGATTTGGGCACAGCTGAGAAGCTGGAGGGATGGTGGAGCGCTGCTGGTGACCAGCTGTCCCTGGCTGCACTTACCTCCACCGTTCTTGTAGCAGAGGTAGGGGAAGCGCCAGACATTTCCCAGGCCAATGATCTCCCCAGCCACGGACAGGACATACTCCAGCTTGTTGTTCCATTGACCACGCTCCAGGGTCTGCTCCTCCTCCTCTTCTTCCTCCTTCTCCTTTTCCATGCCAGGGTGTGTGGGCACCATTTCACCATTGCTGACAGCACCGGGGACACTGTAATCCATCCCACCTTCAAAAAGAGTTTCCTTCATTACATTCAGCACAAGCCATGCAAAGAGGCAGAAATTTGGACCATGGGAGGCGAGAGAGGGGCAAGGACATGCACACACACACCTCAAACTGTTCTTCTCTTGCTCCTCATACCGATTCCTGCTGGTGCTAAGAGTACAGTGCATTTTCACTACAGAGTCCAAAACCAGTCCTTAAAAGCCACTATTAATTTCATTATTTCAAATTGCCTTATCTCAAACTCTCCTGTCCCTGGAAGCACATCCTCCAAGCCCGGTGTTCCACAGAAGACCCAGCAGCTCAGGCTGGAGCTCCCTCTGTGTCACGTATGGGGAACAGACTTAGGGCTGCAGGGGGATGACAGCAGGATCAAATAGTTGACAAGGTATTTTATAAGGGTTTCTCTTCTCTCCTGTTGCTGCCAAGGTCTGGTTTTGCAGACCATGCACTGGATGCCACAAAGCACACAGAACTCCTAGACACAGGAAGAGAACAAACTGAAATGATAGGAAAACAAATTTATCCTTTCGATGGTAGCAACTGTTGGTGGCAATCTTCAAGGCTGCATGAAAAGGTGATTTTCAGAATGGTGCTATCCTTCCAACAGCAGGATAAAGTGTGCAGAAGTCATGGGCATCTGAGATCTTGCTTTCTCGAGGTCTGCCCTTCCAAACATCTGCCCCTTTCCTGCAAAGCTCCCCACAGGACTGCTCTCGGATCCTGTGGCACCATCTCTGAATACATCTGTGCTAAGAGAAGATCAGCAGAGGGCAGGTGGGCACCACCCCACTGTCCCACCTTCCCCCAAATACCTCCAAGAGGACACCACGTGGAAGG
Source organism: Rhagologus leucostigma (assembly GCA_013397725.1). Taxonomy (NCBI): domain Eukaryota; kingdom Metazoa; phylum Chordata; class Aves; order Passeriformes; genus Rhagologus; species Rhagologus leucostigma. The sequence continues at coordinate 1,890,466 of VZTD01001489.1, read as the reverse complement.
ATCAGGGAGGGCTGAGCCTGTTCCTCCCGGGCGGGATGCCCCGCTGGCTGCCGAGTTCCACCGCGCAAAGGGTGAGGATTGTGGTTCTCACCGATTCCCAGTGCCAAAGCTGGGATTGCTGGGGCCAAGGAGGGCACCTTCCCCCGCACAGTGCCAGCCCTCAAGCCTGCTCCGTGCCCTGCAGGGCGCGCTGCCCCAGCCCCAGCCTTACCCTGCCATTCATCCCTGCCTGCAACTCCCTCGCCAGGAGAGCAGGAAAAGGCGCTGGCAGCAGATGACACTCTCGCCTATCCGGGGAGAACTAAAAGAGGGCAAATCAGCACTTTCAGCCTCTCCCCTCCCTCGACATAGCTCCCCTATGAAACACTTGGGGAAATGAAGAGGGCTAAGGAACACTGGCAAGCGTTTGACAGCGGCCGAAGGGAAGGACTGGGAGGACCCCTCCACGCTAGAAAATTATTAAACAGGCAGAAAATGCTCCGTGACCTCTCACCCACGGCAGCCCCGGAGGGTGAGGGGCACAGGGGAGCGGGCAGCAGCGGACGGGGCAGAGGTGTTACCTTGCGGACGGCGCTGTCGGGGCGCGGGCGGCGGGAGAGGCGAAGGCAGGACCGAAAGGTGCTGGCTATTTAAAGTGTGGAAAGGAAAAATTCAGCGGTGGTGTAATCCTAGACTTCGCCCAACCCACATTCCTTCCCCCACCCCCCAGGGCTGGACAAAAACCTACACATGACTGATTTCATGGCCAGTGCGAAGGGGCTCGTTCCCCCGCCCGTGAGGAGCGCTCCCGCTGCCTCCGCCGCGCTCCGTCCCGGGCCGGGCCCGCCTGGCTGCCGCTCTCCGTCGCCTCTCTGCCGACCCTGTCCCCGCACGAAGGGGACACCACCACACACAGGTGCCTCCGCAGCGCTGCCTGAGGGAGTCGAAGCCCCAGACCTGCTGGGAAGAGGTAAGAGACAAAATATGAATTCCCAGTGAATGCCCTCCCGTCGCTGCTGCTTAGCAGGGAGGTCACGGGCACAGGGCACGGTCCTGCATCGCAGCCTGACCCGCGATTTGCAGGACTGTGCTGTGGCCAGGAGCAGTGGCAGGCAGCAAAGCTGGAAATAAACTCAGCTAAGCGCTCTGCTGCTTCTTACTCAGGGCCCAAACCAGCCTCATTCAGAAAGTTGGCAGGTTGCAAACTCTCTTCTCTCACACACAGGGATCTTTGCCACTGGTCTTTCCCAGCAGCAGCACTGCCCCATCCCAGGACACCACTCCAGAAGCTGCAATGGGAACAGACAATCAAACAGTAAACGAAAAATCACATTGCAAGGAGACGACCAGCCCCAGCTGTGCATACCCAGCACTGGGCTGCAAAACGAGCTGTGCTTGCTCCAGAAGGAGGTCTTGGGATTACAGCAGGTAATGATGACATTAGCTCCGCACTTAGAGGCCATAAAAGAGGCAAACAGAACAGGATATTATTCATGGTAGATGTGTTACAGCTGTGATGGTCCAAGGATGTACGTGAGGCAAGGTTTTAAAATATTTTTATTACGTCTGTTAAATATCTGAGGCAAGAGAGGACAGGGAAAAAAATAACGCTTTTGGGGTCAGTGTCCTTGTATGAGGTGTGTAAAGTGGCAGCAGAACGTGTACAGGCAGCCTGAGAAGGTGGTAGGAGAACAACAGGAAAGAACCAGCAAACGCTGTGGTGTCACCACATTAATCTGTGGTGAACCCACACAGCACCAGATTTCCCACGGGAGAAACAGGGAAATGGGAGAGGGGCAGGCAGATTCAACCAGGGAGTGACCAAATACGGAACAACTCCTCATTTCAGGAACAGATGCCTTGGTTGAAAAGAGGGTAGGTAACAACAGAGGTCCAGGAAAAAGGAAGACAGAGAAGATGAATATATTATTCACTACATCTCACAATGTAACAACTAATGTCATTTGATGAAAAATTCAGATTTAAAACAAATTCAAATACTTTTTCATCCCATTGTGCATAATTAATTAAACATGGTACCTGTGGCCGTTACCACAGAATATCGTTTGGAAAGGAACCAGGCAAAGCCATACTGAGCTGCTCCTCTTCCACAGCAATTAAACAGGGTGGTCTGAATAAAACTGCTCCACTCCTCAAATCAGTGGTTCTTGAAAACCGGGGAAGATGGTTTTCCCACAATTCCTCTTCCAGAAGAGGAATTATGCAAGATGGTGAGGAAGGGAGAACATCCCGTTCTGTGCAGAAACCATCTCACAGTGAACAGTGCAGCTGTTAAATAGTCAGGGTAAGAATGCAGGCATTAAAAGCAACAGTAAAGACAAATAATATCTTGCCTGGTGCAACAGATTGGTGCAAGGAGAGAGGAGATTGATTAGGGAAATATTTCTAGAGATTGTCAAACTCTTGGATTCGTCGGCACCACTGCACGAATACCCCTCGGTAAGCACAATTACTGCGGCGTACAGATAGTAATAATCTTATCAACAAGACGACAAGCTAATTGGCAGGAACTAATAGACTATGATAGGAAAATGTGCAATCAATTACAGACCATTTGACTTCCACCCGGTGAGATAAGGCTGCGCTGAACACAACAATAACTCGAAAATGAAAACAAATGTTCAGTGTAAACATAAGCAGCGAGGGGAAATATTAAATCTACAACTGCAAAAGCTAGCTGGAAAATCCTGAGCAAAGCATGTTTAAAGTAAAGCATCACTTTACACATATTCTGGAGTGAACTAAGAAAAAGTCCATATGGTTCTGGGAGATGTTACTTGAAAGATAGATTTAAAAAAAACAGCATTCTATGGAAGACAGAAAGAGACAAGAACCAACAAATACCACAAAGGATCAGTTAAGACTACAGAAAATAGAAGATACTTTCAATACATATTTTTTAAATGATAGAAGGCTGAAAGAAACTGAAAGGGACTTTAACCAACCCATCAGAGGTAATAAAACTCTGAAGGGAAGAAGTGCAAGTGATGAAATCTCAATGTCTAAGATTTTGAGTCTGTAACTGTATCTAAGGCAAGGGGAAGAACAGGGACAGTCAGAAACAAAGTCTGAGCAAATAGACTGGCAAGAAACAAGTAAGAGAAATGGAAAAATGTGGATCTTTTAAAAACAAAGGAACAAACCTAGATAACTGCACGCTGTAGTAAAAGGTAAACAACTTCATCCAGAGATCTACCAAGATAACACCATTTTAAAAAAATTGGGTAGATACACAGACATATATTTATATGAATGAGGAGAACACCAGGGAAGAGCTTTCGTAGCAGTGTGTCCCACCTGGAACCGTGCAAGCTGAACCCCCCTGGGCAGCTGCAGAGCACCTTCCTGCCAATGCCACAAGTGCAGGCAAGTGGCAGCGCTGACGCTGGCACCTGTCCCGCGAGCATCGCTCTCATGCCAACCCCCAGCACGGCACAAGGGGGTTACTTTGTGGGTGGCCTCCCTGAAAAGGGTGTGAAATGAGAGGCTGCCTGTTCAGTAGCCCCCTCAGAGCGCAGGGCTGATGATGGTGCCAGCCAGAGCAGCCACACTCCTCCCAGCCCCATCTCCAGCCCCATCCCAGGCAGTCAGGCTGTCACCCACTGTTTACTGAGGCAGTCCGTGCTGGAGCCATGCCTCCAGAGCAGGTCCTGTGGCAGCCTCCAGGGCCAGGCAGGCTGCCAAGCACTGAGCAGCTGTGCAGCTGGGGCACAGCTGGCTTAGACACTTCTCCCCAACACCCATTTTGGAGAAGAGCAAGAGCTCTGGACCAGGGGTGTCACTGTCAGTGTGCCTCACACCTCAGCGAGGACAAGAGCTGGAAAATCCTGAAGGCTGGTGATTGATGTTGCATTTTGCTCCTATCTTTCTCTTTACTTTAGAAATTTCCCAAGATTTCTGCCTTCAACTTGGTCCCAGTCTTCCACCAGCAGCTGAGGCTGTGCTCCCAAGGAAGTGCTTACAGCCCAAAGAAAGCAAATGTGGAACAAAAGCCTCTGGAGATAATAAGGTCCCTCCACACTGTCTGGGCCAGATGTGCATAAAGAACTGTCCCCAGCCCACCCCAGGAGTGCTGATGCTTCATGCTCTGGTAGGAACCACAGAGCCTACTCCCAGGTCTGGTCTTGTTCCACGTTTATGTCCAGCTGAGCAGGGAACAAGTGTTGGATTTCTCTCCTCCAAAGCACCAAGCCCCCTCCAGCCACCCGGAGAGGTAGGTCAAACCTAAAAGGGGGAGGGTTTCAAAAGGCACCTACTTAAAGGAACAGTGAGGGGAAAGGAGGAGAGGGAAATGTTTACTGGGAGACAAACACAACCTCTTGCTGCTCTGCAAGTAGTAGGTACTTCTAAATGAATTACGACCCAAACCACCAAAGTCTTTTCAGGAGAGTGGCCTGGGCACAACTGCTGCTGCTTCACGTTCCCAGCATGAAAAGCCATCAGCCACATCTGGCCTTTGCTGAGCACTCAGAGCACCTGTGCCCCTGGTTCCACCTCCCGCTCTGCTCCTCTGTCACCCAGGACAAACTGCCTCCGTGTGTGCCGAGGCAGTGCAGTCTCGGGAGCCGCCTCCCAGCTTCCAGGAACACAAGTTGCCGTTACATTATCTGGGAACCAAAGGCCAGAGCAAATACGATGCATTTCCTCCATCTGATAACCACCCTGCTACTGGCCTGCTCAGCTGAAAATGTTGTTCAGCGTAAGCAACCACGGCTGTAGCGAGCAAAATTGTCACAAACATGCACAGAAAGGGGATGAATAGAGGCTGACACTGGCTGGCACATTACGGGAACCTGGAGACTGCTCCAAGGTAAGCACCAAGGATTGACTCCTGCTTGAGCCACTAAGCTCTGTCCCAGAAGGGCATGTACATTTTGAAACTGCAGTGGCAGAAGCAAAGAGCCAGGGCCTGCAGTTCCTGCATGACAGAAGATCCGGCTGCAGCCTTTCAGACAGCCTCATTCAGACGCAGCCTCCCTAGTGAAGGACTGCTTCCAAATAATGGCTTGAAGGGTGACAATCCTGAGGCTGGAAGAACCCTGTCCTCACTGGATGGGTGCAGAGCAGCGGAGGCCTCACCTCCGTGCCTGGGTCTGTGGTGTGAGATACGTCCGTGCGTGGACACCCTGCTCTGCACACTGGAGATAAACCGGTGACACTTGTGCAGGAGCCAGAGCTCAGGGACTGCCTAGAGCGTGTGCTGGCACGCTCAGAGCGCTGGAGAACCTGCTCCTGAGGATACCACTGCCGTCCCCCTGCTCCTCTGCAGGCAGGAGCCGCGGGCAGTGCTCGTGCTGGGCTCGGTGTGGCGGTGACGGTGTGCGGGTTTGTCCCTCTCTATGACCGTGGCAGAGCACAGGAGGAGATAAGCTGAGCCCAAAAGAACAATGCCCCTAGACCTACTTTGGTTGCAACACGAATTCCCAGCAGCAGCAGAGCCGCAGATTCCCGTCACCCCTTGCCCAGCGCCAGCGGTTTCCCCCAGCCCGGGATGAAAACAGCAGGTGCTCCTTGGGCGTGCCCTTGGCTGTCTGGAGCACCAAACCCACGACTAAAGCAGGGACACACAGTATTGCGTGCACAGCCACAGCAGGAGTGCAGCAGGCAGAGCTGTATCTTACCTCTGCTTTGACTTCTCCTTAGTACCCTGTCCCGTTAAACGCTCTGGCCCTTCGCACACATGAGCAAGGAAAAGGGGTTTTTCTGCTCAGAATTCAAAAGTATCCTCATTTCTTTATGGGCAAAATGCAAGCACTGCAAGGCTGTGCCATTATAAGCACATATGTATAGATACCTACATAAATGTTTATAAAATAATAAAACGGAATATAATATAAGCTGAGTAGCAAGCAAAGACTCCTGAGCCTGGGGACTTCAATTTTTTTTTAGCATCTCTTTCTACTTTCCCCTCAACTCCATCAGGTGCTACCAGTCCCTCAGGCCTCTTTCCTATTTCCACTTTACAGCAACCTGAACAAACCCTTGCAGGGTAACTGCAGGAATAGAGCCTGAACACATTTTAGGGAGAGGGCAGAAGTCACTGCTCTTCCAGAATCTAGTCATGGGCCTCCTAATGTGAGAGTTGGTAGTTGCATCAAGAAATTAAAACTCACCAGTTTGTTGTTGCAGCCAAGGAAACAACTGGAGGACATTTTCATATCAAGAACCATATACCGAAGGAAATTATAATTCCAGGCTAGTAACGATAGCAGCGGTGCTTAAGTGGCCCCGAAGTGAGGAGCACAGGATGAACAGATTGATCAGGTACAGGGCAAATTGAGGGATAGAGAGGGAGCTGTACACTGAGACCACTGATGGTCTTTCCTTATGCTCTGCACATCCTCCTCCTCTGAGGTGAAGATTTAAGTCTGAAAGCGACTGCAGAAAAATGACATCAAAGCCATTGGTAGGGCAGGGATTTGCATATCCCTGCACCCTGTCTGCCTGCAAGGGGGATGTTCTGGCAGGAAAATGGAAAAATTTTCTCAGAGGTTAGACAGGGCTGTACTCACTTAACTGATTCCTCCACAGAAAACCTATAATCTGGTTTTAAACGAGCAAGATTTGGGCAGTGATCTCAGAGCATCAGTTCAGACTTATTTAAACACTCTAAACAGTAAAGAAAAAAAAAAAAAGATACTTCTTAATTCACGACTACTGGGCTGGTAACTACTCAGAACACAAAGTTTCCATTCTGGGAGAACATCCAATAATCAGCTACTCACTGGTTGACAGAGCGAAAGTTTTTAGAAGTTTCTCAAAAAAGAAGTTTTCTATGCAAAAGTTGACAAAACGAAAACTTGGGCATTCAAAACAATGGTCGAAAAGAAATAAAACATGAGTTCAGTCTTTCCAGCTTCCAAAAATCAGAATTACAGCAGATTTTTAAAAATCCTTGCACTGTCAGGAGATGTTTTCTCTTAAAAACACCACAGGCAGCCCTCGTCTGAGCACGAGGAGTGAGTGAGAGCCACCAGCTCCCGGCCACTGCTCAGCAGCACCAGTTTGTCTCTTGTTTTGCTCCTCTGGTCACCAGCAGCCCAAGGCAGTGCAGGAGGAAGCAGAGGGATCTGTGCTGCCAGGCTGCTTCTCTAACCTGCCCTTGGCTGCCCTGCTGGGGTCCCTGCAGACAGAGAAGAGGAGCTGCACTCCCCAGCACTCACCCACCAAACTGGCTCCGTACCTGGTGGGGCTCTGAGACACAACTTGAGCAAGACCTCGAGCCTTCACTCAGCTTCCCAGGTGGGTGGAATTCCGCCTGAAGCAAGACTCACAAACCTCCACTCCATGGCTGATCCCCTGTCTACAAGTCATTCCTGTTCTGGTAGTCAGTTGCAGCATATGGCACCAAGTCTCTTTCTTTCAGGCTTACTCATTTTACCTCAAAAAAAAAAAAAAAGTGATTTGTCAGTTTGGATAACTTAAGGCGATCTTATTTTGCTATTGATGAGTGCCAGAGATGAGAAGGTTAAGCTTCAGATTAGATGTAGCTGATGCCTGAAGAAAGCTCACCCTCCCAGCGCAGAGGAGCGGCAGCGCAGCAGGGACGGGTGCCCGGGCACGAGGCGCAGAGGGTTTAGCAAAGACACGCGGATTCGGCCTGGCTGGGCTGGCTCACTGCACACACTGAAGGGAGAAGGTGGCCTGAGAGCCCTTCTGAGGGAAGGGCGGCTGCTGCTGCTGCTGAGCTTCACTCTCTGCCATTTTTGACTATCAAATTCCAAGCCACATCACCCTTCTGCCTCCATGAATTCAAACAGGGATGCTCAGGGGGCTGACCAGATCAAGAGGTCTCATGGAGAAATACACCCAAACACAAGGTATTTCCATTGTGAACATGAATTAAGTACTTCCCTTCATAGCATCACAGCTCTTTTTGACAAGGACGCTTCATTCCTGGTCCCTGCAAGCTTAAGGCAGAGGGTCAGGCACTGCTTGCCAATCATCTGAAAAGTGCTGGGAATGTGGTTTCATTAACTCTGTCACAGCCCAAATATGAAGCTTTCATGGTGATCAGGGAAGAGAAAAAAAAACCCCAAAACCCAAAAAAACCAAGGTGATGCATTCAGATTGGGGAAATGAATTAAAAACATGGAGCCAATGGAACTTTTAATTTTGGTGTTCAGCATACCTGGGATCTAGAGGGAAAAGGAGACTGGTCTTTGATATTCTAATTTACCTTGAAAGGTTCTTACCACAAGGTTTGAACTGCGTACACCCTCCTACTACTACGGAACCTGTGGATTCACACGAGCACATCAGAAAACAGCTGTTTTACTGCTGCCCAAATCTGGTCCTAATGATGCCAATGGACAGCTTGCAGTCCCACAGCTTTTGTGGGAGTAGCCAGGCAGCCCTAAGAGGGTGGGAGGCAAGACCTCCCCTGCTGGGAAGGAAAAGCAGTTTGGGAGGAGCAGAACAAAAGTCTGCAAAGAGAGTTTGTCCCGATTTCCTTTGGCCTCACTTCCCTGAGAGCAGGGACTGCCCAAGGTGTAATGGAAAGGCCCTGGGGGATGAAAGCAAAAAGCACAAGAAACAACCGTGTTTCTTTGAGATCACCAGGGCTGAGAGAGACACGGGGACATGGAACAGCTGCTGCTTAGGACAAGGCAAAGCAAGCTCCTTTTTGCAGAAATCTCAGGTGTTGCTTGTCCAGCAGCGCTCTCTGCACACTCTGTAAACAGGAGTTACACAAGGGTGATGCCCATTTTCTGCTCCAAACATGAATCTGACCCATCAGCTTCCTACAATCACATTACTCAGCAAGAAAAAAAAAATCCTTTAAGTTATGAACAGCTTTTCCGTGGCTGTGTACTCTTCCATTATTTATTTGTTCAGCTTTGTGTGCTCTCTAACACCCCTAAATCCCAGAGTCTGACCATTCCGAGATTATTTGTACCAGAAGCCAGAAGAAACCAGTGCCACGGTGGATGGTAAGGCCCAGAAAGGGAACAACTGGGCTGCGTTCAAACCTTACCAGGAGGATACAAACCTGGGTCATGGCTTACGCCAGTGCAGCCTCCGCTTCGAGCAGCAGGTGAGAGCAGCAGCACCACACACTCACCTGGGGCTGCGCCATCAGCATCAGGCAGGGGTGCTGCCAAGGATTCCACTTCTCCACCAGGTGTTCTCAGCAGAGATTCTCTCCGAAAAATGTTTCTAGGCAAAGCTAAAGCATCGACCTCCTGCCTCTCTCCCGCCTAGGAGACTATCAGGAAAGGAAATAATGGGATGTAACGCTATCAATGCAGTGACAATGCCTAGATTAACTCAATTTCCAGCTGTATGAAGTGAAAAGTTGAATCATTAGCTGACAGGAGTCAACAATGTGCTACTCATCCCACTAAAACCTGAGCTGTTTCTCAAATTCTTAGCACGGGTTTGTGTGGGCTCCCCTGCTCCTGTCACAGAACAGCAGCAGCAAACACCTCCCTTCTCTGGGGAGCGACAGCCGCGCCCGTTGCTTGGGGGCTGAGCTGAGCACGGGCTGCACCAGCCTGGAAGAGGATGCAGCCCCTCAGTCTGCTGGCATATCACCCATCCATTAACAGCAGGTGCCAGGCTGGCCAGAGACACCAACCATCATCCCAGGACCTGTGTGCAGAGGTGGCTGCTCCCCTCGGAGGTAAGCACCCACAGCAGCTCCCTCTGGCACTTGGCTCTAAATGACTTTTTTGGGGGGCTGTGTGGGGTGATACACAGGCTACCAAAAACTGGCCTCTGAAAAGCCTCCAGACAAGACACGATGCCCCATCTCGGATTAAAACCATTCACTGCAGCAGAGCTTTTGTTTCAAAGGCATTCAGACCACAGCTCCTTACAAATATTTCTGTTTTTCAACAAATCCTTGCTACTTTCATTTCCTCTACCTACAACTTAACACTTGAGCCAAGCCGTCCCATCACACAAAGCTCAACGCGCTCCATGTCTTGCTGTGCAGTTTCCAGCTGTCCCAGGCGTTTATCACCCTCCCAAAGCCAGCATGGCTGGAATTCCGATGAGGGCTGGATTTTATTGCACCTCCCTGCTGCCTTGGTGCTCCAAGCAGAGTTCCTGTTTGCTTCAGGCAGGCTGACCAAACACATTCTTAGTGACCACAGCTGGAGAGGATGTGAAGGAGTTCACATCCTGCTTTTCATTTGCATCAAACTGGAGTAAGCATCAAATCTTGCTTTTAGCAGACCACAGCATTCAACTTCTTACAGCAATTTTAGCAGTTGTTTCAGGAATGATATCTAAGAAACTTTTTCCACCCCTAGGAAAACATCTGTATGGAAGATCATTTTCTTGATAGACTGTGATGAACTCTGTGTACATCATGCCCATTCAATGAAGAGGAGAAAGGTTATGGAACCAATCCTCCCCAAAGCAACATCCACGCCCATGAGGGATAAGGTGACTGGGAAGAGTCACCACCATAATCTCAGCCCAATGTGGCTGCCTTCTGTGATGAACTCTATGGACGAGGGGAGAGCAGCGGGTGTTTACCCTGACTTAGAGCAAAAACACACTTAGGGACTGGATGGACAACCTACAACAGCAGTGAAAAATGGGGTGGACTTCTATGCTCAGGCTTCAGCAGTCACCAATCTGAAATCCTGGAGACGGCCAGCTGCAAGTGCAGTACCTCAGGTGCTTTTTCTTACCCACCTGGGCAGTGGCATAGAGCACACTCAGATGACACCAAACAAGGCTGGCAGAGGACAGGAGCAGCAGAGCCCAAAACATGGGAGGAGGGAACTCCCATTCGATTGGATCTTTCCTGGCTGAAGTGATGTGCTGATGCAAAGTTTAAGTCCAGAAGTCTCGCATCTGAGAAATTATAAACCAGAAGACCTGGGGCTAGCAGTGGCCAGAATGAAAAGGAGTCAGCAGTACTTGGAGCTATACAGGCCAGCCCCATAGGAGGCTGCACGGTAAAAGTATGGGCAGCAGGTTAAAGGAAGTTATTTCCCCCCTGTATTCAACACTTTTAAGCTGCACCTAGAGGTAACACATCCAGTTTTGGGCTCCTCAGTACCTTGACCAACCTGCAACAAGGACCACCAAGACTGTCAGAAGGCTGCAGTTCATGCCATGGCTCAGTGAAGCTGAGCTGGGTTTGTTCAGCTTGGAAATCAAGGCTGCAGCACCTGCAGGCTCCAACTACCTAACAGATGATTAGAGAAAATATGGAGCCAGACTACAAGTGGCAGCAAGCACATCACAGCAGGTGAATTTTGCACTGAAGATGCTACAAAACCAAATGGGAAATCAGAGAGGTTGTCAAATGCTCATCCCTGGAAATACTCAACATTTTATTGGATGCAGCCCCGAAAAATTTCACCTGCTTTCAAAGTCAGCACTGCTGTGGTCAGGAGGCTGACCCAGATGACCTCCAGAAGTACCCCCCAACCTAAATTACTCTGTGATTCTAAAAACTGGACAGATCAATGCAAGTTTCACTGTGGCTGATACAAGAGACAACTGCCTGTTACTTTATGCTGTGTGACTGTATTCCAATCCCTTCAGATAATTCCCGTAATACCAACAATATCACCTTAAGCCCTCATTGTGAAGCAGTCCAGGCTGCACAAGCATTCAGTTGCAGATGACCTGTCAAAAGCATAAATCCTAAAAGCAATGGTACTGAAGGTCAGGAGTAACATTTATCTCTGCAAGCAAAGCTGCAGGATTCCTGGCCCTGTTTTTACAAGAAAAACCTGAAAACACATAGTTTGTATAAGCTATACAACTCAAGCCCTGGCCATTTTCAGCTCCTCACAACAGCTCAGTTAATTTCTTTGACCTTTTGTGTCAGACACATGAAAAGCAGTAACACCAGCAGTGGCAAGCAGCCTTTGTAGACTACAGCATTAAGACATGTACCTTTCTAGATACACGAGCTAATATTTTTTGTGCACTGAGATTTTGTCCCCAAAGCATGAGAGAGTTTTCCCACAGCTGTAGCAGACCTGCAAGGACATTTTTATATCGGCTTAATTTTGGCTGGCTTCTCTGCATATGCTTTTACAAAAATTCAGACCCCTACGATCTGGAGACAATACCACAGCTGTAGCTTCAGGTTTTTCAACCACTAACTACATATCTACGGGTTTTTCCAAAAGTTAACATTTATTCATAAGTTCGTACTATCAGCAATCCTTTGATAGGAATTACGCTCTTAAAAAACAAGCTTAAAACAATAAGATGTAAAGCTAATAATGGCCTTCAGTTTATGAACACCTTATCCAAAAGCAGACAAGACATCTGTGACCAGGAAAAAGTGTGGCAACCTCCTTTCAATAGTGGAACAGATGCTCTCCATGTGGCTACATGAAAAACGGCTGCTAAAAACGTGACTTTTGCATATGATTTGCACATTTCTTTCTGTTGTTTGCTCTCTCCTGTGCTTGTTACAAGCAGAATGACCACGGTTGCACTGTAGAGCCGTTTGTTTCCATCTTGCTGTAACTAGTGCTACTGTCAACACTCTCCACCACACCTTCTACGCAGAGAAACAGGAACATGCAATGCAGGTTTACTCAAAGGTCTCTTTTCCAGTTGATGGTGATTACATACAACAACGACTTCATCGTGACAGAGAATGCAGGAATGGTTATGAGGATACGCTCAGTGGCTAACAGGAGATGCTAACCATATTTTCCCTGTTGTGTCACAAATTCTAGGAGTCAGGAAAGAATACAGAACACTGGGATTCTTTAAGAAATCTTGTACTAGTCTACTTCTGGAACGATTAAACATCTGTGACAGATAGTTTATCCACTCCATATAGGGAAACATTTATGTAGTACCATCAGTTAAAGCTTGAAGGAAAGTAACAACTGTTTAAATCAGTTTACCAAAAGTAAGCGTACATTGAGAAGAAAAAAAATGTAATTGGAGGCAAAAAGAGGGTATGTCTATCTAAAGCATAGACTCCTTCATAAATAAGTAAACAAATAATACTCTTAAGTTTGCTAGGGTGCCCGTTCAGCCACATGCTTAACCACAGCCTGCTTTTGCTTTTAACACCACATTAAGTCTTTTAAGGAGCAGGAATTAGAAGTCTGTGTCCAATTTGCACTCAAAGCTCCCAAGACCCTGGATCTTCTGCCCTCCATCTTATTTCTTTTTCTTTTGCACATTTTCCTCTTCCCAGGTAGCAGGCACACATAGAAGAAAACAATAAAGTTCTGTCTACCTGAGCTGAGTTCATTTTTTTTTTTGGATGGATAATTCTGCCAGATAAATAAACTTCCAAATATTAGAGAACAAGAGAAGGGACACAGAACAGTCAAGACAGCACACTTTTGTTTTTGTCAATATTTCTTTAAATCCCAGTCCAGCTCCTAGTAAGACTGGACACTACTTACAATACTCCTAGAACTGCAGAAGAATGGAAACACAATAGGGAGCGAGTGGAGAGGGGGACAAGACAGCCCAGGGGCTGACTTCAGACATTCACATACACAAGGCCAGCATCCACTGGAGTCATTAAGGCCCAGATGCCCCACTAACAGGAACAAACCCAAACACAAAGGTAGCACATGAAATGTATTTACCTATTTAAACACAGGCAGCTGGTCAAGCTAGAATGGGGAAGGTAACTGCTAATTCCTTGTACTACAAGGAAGGAATGGAGTAAAAAAACCCAAGCCCACGGGCAGGTTTTTGCTTTGTGAACCTCTGTCTGTGCTGCTGGTTAACAGTGGTAAGTATAAAAAAATCAAAGAAAAATAATCTATTTATAGAACAAGTCAGTAGTCTGAGACATTTAGAAAAAAGTAAAAACAAGTCCTTCTTTAAAAATGGATTTACTAAAACAACTGTCACCCAGGATGACCCCAAGCCCTCTGGTCCTCTGGCAAAGCCAGGGGCAACTTCGAACAAGAACTGTTGCTGATTGTACACTGGTACACATCCAGCAAAGCCAGCAGGGAGGGGGTTTGCACTGTGAACAGTATCTGCAGACTGCTTGCTGGTATCACAGGAGGCCATGCCCGTAGCCTGGTGATACTGGAAAGAGTTGTGAGTGAAACTTTTCACAGAAGCACATGTCAGTGTAACCTCTGAGGTAAGTGGGCTGTCTTCTTTCCTTCCCATCCCTGGGTACAGATCTCAGAAGCTGTGCCCTGGGTGCTGTACCTCCTTGCCAGCTCCATCCTGCGCCACACAACTTTAACGTGCAGGAGTGCAGAACTCTAAGCAAAGCCTAGAACAGGAGAGAGCATCCCTGTGGAAAGGGAAGCACTCTGCTCTTCCCAAGGTCTGGTCTAGCTAAACATTATCAATGCTTTCTGGCCCTCCTCAGGACAGGAAGATCGGTTGTTTCCCACTGAGGAAAAAATTTTGCCTAGAGGAGTAGAGTTGGGTTTCTTTTTTGGTAAACAGAACCTTTGCTGATTTCTGAGATTATGAGCTCCTCTGCCCTTTAGCTACAAAAGAGAAATTAAAAGAAATTCATCCACTTGCTCCCACCCTTATAGTGTAGTGTTAGCTGCCTGGATATGGAGGCAATTTCACTCTCCCAAGACATCGCTCTTCACACTGAGTCGGCATGGAGAGGCGAAAGATAACTTCCAAAGTCACCTCCTCGGGATAACCTGGTAGGTCTAAGAGCTCCAGCCTATGCCCACCAGTTCCAGGCCAGCTCCACTGCCAACACGTACTTCTAACACCCTGAAGTGTCTAATCTAACAGCCTCGAGTTTGCTCAGTCCTTGAGAGCAACAGCCACACTCAAAGATGGAAACACTCAAGTCAGAACACACTGGCTGGAGCTCCTAATCGGGCGGTGTCTGCATAGATGAGCCGGTGCCACGGTGCCTCGACATTCCCGTTGTCCGAAGGAAGCCAGCTGTAAGGAATGGACCAACTCCACTGCACGTCTGTACATCCTTGGAAGTGAAGCTCAGGGGCTACATCAGCTTCAAACCCTCTCTTTCTGAAGGGTTCCAGTGGTCCACTTCCCAACAAGTTCTGGGCATCGAGTAGTTGCTAACTCGTCTCCTTGAGATCTTCCATTGGTAGTTTGTAGCTCAGCAAGAAGGGAGGAGGCGGGGCGTGAGCAGGGCTGCTGGGGCCCTGCAGGGGTTTCTTGGCACAGTTTATACAGATGTAATCCTCATTCTCAGCCATCTCTGGGGACACCCCGACACACACCTGATGGAACCACTCATCGCAGCCCCCGTCACACTGCACCCAGTCCACCTGCGAGAGAGCACATCAGCAACACGGAGCACGTTACAAGGAAGGACAGACAGGCACACTTTCTATGGAAAAAACACCTTCTGTTAAACCCACCTGGGCTACCAAGAACAGGTAATTTCTGGGGCACAAATTAATGCCCCCATAGAGCTTGTTTTAACAAGCTACTTCAGTTTAATAAAAACTAACTCTTCCAACAAACCTTGCCCCTCCGGCATCCAGCAACAATACAAACACACACTACTACTCCTGAGGAAGATGCAAGGAGGTGTGCTAAAACACATTTAAAATGCTCAGGGACGGTTACTTCAGCATAGGTGAGAGTCTCCAAATACACCCTCTTAGACTGCATTTTCAAACAGTGGCTTTTGCAACTCTAAGTCCTAAGTGTCAGAACAATTAAGCTACAATACAAACTCAGCTGAACTTGCTGTAGAACAATTTGGAAAAGACAAAAAATTAATTAGAATGCAGGAAGGAAAAAAGATGAATTACTTGATCTCTGTAGTTCTTTGAATAAAAGTACATGTTAATTGGAGTCAGTGGGCAGAAACCCAGATTTGCAGGGTAAGAAACACATATTCTCCATTCTAATGGCATCGAATGGTACAGCTATAAAAACTGTTACTGCTGTAGTTCTGCTTTCAATTTACAGGGGAATGTGAAAATGTATCAGAAAAACAACAGTAGCTGCAACCTATATAAAACGAAGAAACACTATCATCATACAGAGTTTTTGTAGATTTTACTTTAGTTCGCAGCCAACTAACTACTCCTGAGGAAATTGTCCAAAGTGATTAGTAATGGACATCAACAGCTGCAGCTTCAGCCATTACATTCCCGTATCTGCCATTTTTTGACAAGTATGTGTGTATGGCATGCACCTGCTGAAAACACAAAAGTACAGAAATGTACAGAAAAAACATTTCGAAAAAATTTTTGATCATCAGTCTGTGTTAAAAGCTGACAATCAGGACCGGCACTACCACAGAGGCAGATCAAGTTTCTTTTGTAATAATCCAATCAGGTCTAAAATCATAGATTATTTATCTCCAACAAGCAAAATGAACCACTGAAGTTTGTAGATCACTCAGCCTGCAACATCACTGTTCACAGAGTGTATGCAAGAAATACAGAAAATCTACTTCATTTAGGAACATCACACATCCCACTCCTGCTCAGAAGCACAGTAAAGACAGGAACATTTCTGAGTCAAAGAATTAGTCCTTTGAGTCAGCCAATGCATGTTGCACATAGTCAACAAAAAATTACACAGCTTGAAGAAGTTAAACTTCCCAACCAAAACAGAGTACCTCTTCCCAGATTCTAATTTTCCACCTTCTGTTTTGAAGTACCTAAGAGAATAAGGAAGTTCTACAGTTTAATCTGCTAAATCCATGTACCTACCCAAGTACTACTCAACCCTCTCTCATTTCTAACCACGCCACTTTGGTTTCTCGTGCTGTTCAACTTAAAAATTACCTGGCACAGGGGTTCTGACCTAGCATGGAATTGCCTGTGACAGAACTAAAGGGAAACTCACTTTGTCCTTGCAGGGCCTTTGGCAGTTCTGAGCAGCACACACAGCATTCTCATCATCCGACTCCTCTGCTCCTGACCAGTCATACTTGGAAGGAATATCCAGAACCTTCTTCTCTCTTTTTTTCTCTGTGCTCTCCTTTGCCAGTTCTACCTTTGCAACAACTGCCTTCTCTCGCTTCTTCTTCCGCTCCTCTTCCTTAGCCAGTTTCTTTGCCAGCTTGTTCAGCTCCTTTGTCTTATCCATGGTGAGTTTTAGCTTCTTCTTCTTGGGTTTTTCCAGTTTTTTCAGCTCTTTAGATTTTTGCTTCATATCTCCAAAGAACTGCTCTGCTCTCTCCAGTTTTCGTTTCCGCTTCCTCTCAGAAGAGTCCCTCCCTCTCATTTTCAGTGGTTTTTCATCCATGCTGTCATCCTTCATAGAAAAAAAAAATAGTTTATTCAAATACAAATTTCCTGCAAACCTGAGGTCTGAGAAATGTACTTACCTCTACCTTTACCCTGATATGGCACGAAGAAATCTAGTCAACAACATACTGTTACAAATTCTACACAAAAAAAGCACTTCACTTCATTTTCACCATTCTATAAAAAATTCATAAGCGTTATCAACTGTGTCAAAGTACAATCAGCCAAAAATACCCAGTGGAAAAAGTAAATTATCAGCAAGGCTAAGAAGGCAAAATAAGCAATAATTACAGCTCCCTTCTCACATTGTTTTTTAATAGAAGTTGAGAAGATTAATCATTTGTTAGATGCTCTTGCTTATTTTTCATCCGAGGTCAGTCTTGCCTGTAATTATTTTTGAGAGAAAGCAACTACTGTTTTGGAGATTAAGAAAGAGTAATTGGTGAATTTTTAAAATGTATCATCAACTCAAGCAAGAAGAGAAAGTAACATCCGTTATTTGAACGGCTTCCAAACTGGCAGACATTGTAAATATCCTGGTGTCATCGAGAGCTCTTAAATAACAGATTCAGATCAGAAGTGGGGCTTAAAACTGACCAACTCTGTCCCTGCAGGTAGCATTCACAGTGACAAGTCCCATTTATATCCGAAAGATTCACTTGTGTAGTCCTTTGTACAAACAGGACTGACTTGAATTCAGTCAGTGCAGCTATATACTTTACCCTTAATAATTATTAATAGATTAAGAACATACCATAAGCCAGTAAAGAGACTGTTTACTGTACATTGCTTAATATAGCTACTCCACCCAAAACCGAATCCTCTCAAGATTATTTTACAAAAGTCTACTTATTTGTATGTAAACAGACATAGAATATATTCAATCCAAAATGAGCAGTTCTGGTCAAGCAAGTACTCACAAAGGTTAACCAGAAAACATCGTAACACACATGCACTCTGTACCTCTCACCCCACTCCCCTGGAAAAAACCATTGCTTAACTATTAATATAACAGTCTGGCATATTATTTATAAATTGTTATTTGCTGGCATTCAAACTGCTCTTCAATCAGCTCCCTGCCAAAACCATTACACTGAAAGAACATTAAGCTTGCGTAGTACTTGGGCTGAAAGGTGGTAAAGCAGCAGTACTTGGGAGGCAGGGGCAGTTTTATACCACACAGTTCTAACTGATGCAGTCTGGCACCACTTTAACTCTCCCATTGTGTAGGGATGGCACTCAGAAAATGAGACACCAATTAATTTGTTCACCTAACCTCACTGCTCACAGCACGTAACCTTCCATCTTGTATTACTGTACACCACCAAAAAGCCAAGAAAGAACCATCATCTTATGTTCTTCCTGTGCAGCTCAGTAACCCAACAAGCCATCATATAATCCACAGCTACATATGGTCAAATTGACCCCTAACTGCAGCTGACAGATGATAAAAAATGGGCTCCACTCGAGCTCTCCAATCCAGCAGCTGACCTTCTCTTCCAGCACACATCCCCTGCCCTCTGCATGAACGTAGCTAAGTGATTTGGACTAGACCTCAGAATCAGCAGACAAACCTGCCTGATCCACTGGCAGCTGGGCGAAGCAATCAGGACATCTTCACAGTGTATCAATACAGAAATTGCTATGTCTATGTTATTCTGAGGAAGAACACGAATCTTTATTGTCTGCATTATCAAAATATGTCTCCCTCAGTAACGAAGTTCAGTAACATACAAGTATCCTAACATATAAGCCACGTGTAACTTTCCATCTTCCAAAAAGTTCCTTGTAACCCTTTCGCAGACCAGTTCTGTTTCCAGGCATAATCATGGAGTGTTTCCTCCCTTAACCTGTTATCTTCTAAATAAGGTTTTCAAATAGAACTACTTGAGAAAACTGTTCTAAACATGGTTAACTGTGCAGGACAGTGCTACGGCATGAGAGATCAAGAACTGAATTTCTGGATCACTTATTCTGTTATTTTCTGTAATCTACTACTCTCTCCAGGTGAAATCCAAACATGTCAAGCAACTGAGCACTCAGCTACTCAAGATCATATTTATATATATCCACCAACAGCATGTGGTGGGATTTTTGTTCCACACCGGAATATTTCTCCGAGTTCCATACCTCCATGACATGAAGAAACCTGTCCTCAGAGGGTGGATGAGTGGCCTGTAAAATCCGCCAGATGTGCTGAGTTTCATCCAGAGACACCTCCAGTAGATCTCCTACCATCATCAGATCTTCCAGCTGAGCTTTTGCTCCAGGTGACAGCTCCAACACAGGGGGCTCCAAACTGCGAGGTACCAGCGGGCTCTTCCGAGGCTGCTTCCTTGGAGTGCCAGAACCTTTCACACAGGAGCCAGGACACAGGATCATTAAGGACGGAAAAGACCTCTAAGATTATCGAGTCCGTGCCAAGCCCACCACCAAACCACGTCCCCAAGTGCCACACCCACATGTTTTCTGAACACCTCCAGGGACAGTGATCCCACCACTTCCCCAGGCAGCCTGTTCCAGTGCCTGACCACCCTTCCAGTGAAGAAATGTTTCCTCATATCCAATCTAAACCTCCCCAGGCAAAGCCACATAAGGATAAAAGAAAGAGATCAAAACCAAAAGAAATTACATACTTTTCACAACAATCTAAGGTGGGAAACAGTAACAACCAAAACACATTGACACAAGTTTATATGTCAAAGATCAGGAAACTAACTGCAATGTAACTCTGCTGTACCTTCCTACGGACTACCTATACTGTACAGCTGGTATGGATAACAGAGCAGTCCCCCTCCTCACTGACTGCTTTTTTAATCTTAATTAACCTTGATTTAATTTTAATTTTATCTCAATGTATACAAAAGCAAATACCTTGAGAGCAGCTTTTAGAAGCAGAGGAATAGGCGTGTTCAGCACAGAATGAGGGAGCAGTCCACATGTGTGTCACCACCTCCTCTGATTTAATGGGGATTTCCTCATCGCAAAACAAATTGGGCTCCAAGCTGCTGGAAGATTTTACACTGGCATTGTCCTGAAAAAGACCCACAGAAAACATGCAACATCTGAATCCAGAAAATACCTGCTTCAAAGTAAATTCTACTAAGACTGAGCAGTCTGCTGCTCTTAAAGCCCTTCTCCAAAGCACTCCATCAGAGATACCAAGACCATGCGCAAAAGGTAAAAATTATATCCCTACTTAAATAGTGGATGAATACAGGATCTATGGAGATAGGTCAGTATATTTATAGTTGTGCACAAGAAACACTTAACAAGTTTCCTCACTCAGCAGTCCCTCAAGTACGGTCTTCAGAAGTCAACATGATGAAAAGAGAGGATTTCTCTTAGCCTTCAAAATTTATTATTTTGCTTGAAAAGTTTGACTGCAAGCCCATAAAGACTTGTATCTTCTGTAAAGTGGGGGTAAGCTCAGTAAATTACAGTGACACAGAAAGAAATTATTTAAGATTTTAGAGGTATGGAAAAAAAAGGGCATTCCAGCGCAGCAACAATGGCAATCAAACACTGCCCTGGGATCAGTACTTTTATGGCGGTCTTAAATCAATTCAAGTTAGGACCAAACACTGAAAGAAGAGGGCTGTAACGCCCGAGACTGTTGTGAGTATTTCCATGAACAGAGTAATGACAGCACTGGCTTGTGCTCAGCTCAGTGTGTTGTGTAAGACTCTGAACAGCTCAAGGCATTGGCTAAGATGGATGCCTGACCGCTTGGATACATCCCACTGAACAGGGACACGTGCCTTCAGGTGCACGCGGACCCATTAAGAGAGATCAGGAATCTCTCTGCAGTAGGAGAAGCTTTGCTTGACTTTGCATTACATTAGGCACAGAAACCAGAGAAGCACAAACCCACCTGAGCAGATTCCCTGATGCCCCCTAGTACTAATTTCTCCCTCTTCTTACTCACCCCTGGAGGTGAAATTCATAAGAATAAATCTCCTCAATCAGCTATTATCCAGAATTTAGCTGTTCCATCACACACATGATGAAACTGGCCAACAGGTTTAACATACTTAGCATGCCATGTACGACTGAAATCTTTTTAAAATCCAAGAAGCTGCCCTAAAAACAGAGAAATACTACAGAAAAGTTACTGACAGTATTTACCTGAAGATTAGATGTGTGGGTCCCAAAACGGCCAACTCAGGGAACTGTACCACCCAGACACTGTCATTTCATGATATAAAAAGGGAGTTTAAAAATGGTAATATCTCTCTCTCTCTCTGGCCTTCAGTTATGTGTTTAAAAGGAAGTGATGTGCGAACTAATGATTTCTGTATAGAACTACAAGTGAGAAATTCAAATTTAAATTGCCCAAATGAAAAGCTAGAATAAATATACTCAGAAAGAGGAAGGTATTTCTTCCTGCACTGTAAGGTGTTTATGTCTTGTACAGTATCTTGTTATGGATATCTTATTATACTACACTAAAGAAAGTTTAGGGCTAACATGTAAATTGATTTTAAAAAAATCATCACTAGTGGTCTTAGGCAACACCAGTGCAAAGAAATGAGAAAAAGTACAAGACAAAAAATGAAAACAATTATAGGTGATTTGACCAGTGAATGTGTCTGCTTGGAACAAATCTTACAACAAATGTAGCTATTACACTCATAATGAAGATTTACTGGCAAGAACCATGTTTTAATTAACAGACACATAATATAATCAAACAGATCATATTTTCATATCTGTTTCTCTAACAACTGTGCACTTGAGAAGCCAGAGACTGTGGTTTTCAAAATACTGTCTGTGGACCCTTAGGAATTTAGGATTATTTCTATAGGGTCCACAGTAAGAGCAAATCCATGCATGATGCATAAAGATCCGTATCTTTTTTTAAACATACTGGAACACGTCTGCGTATCAAAAACCGAAAAAAACCAACACTTAAAAGTCAGCAGTATAAAAATAATTAAATTCTGAGCAACTTCAGGTTTTTTTTTTCGGTTGGTTGGTTTCTAACTTTGCTTCTCCTAGTTTACACCTGAAGAGTTTGATTGGTTGCCTGAAAATTTGTCTTCTCTTCCAATCATATCAGTTGACCTCACAGAACACATTTCTGGTCTCTATCAGCTTTGCTTCAACAGATTTTTACTTTTAGGTTTCTACAATTACATATGATGGATATCCAAATCAAAAGGGTTAAGTAAGAGATTTTTAAACCATGACAACAGAATCATTAAACAAATGAAATTATGCTCATGGAAAACCCTGAGATCCGGGCAAGCATATGCCATCTTCCTTGACACATGTTTTATCACAGCCTCAGAAAATGTCACATCCTTCAGAAATGCCTTATTAAGACTCCTGATGCAAAGAACAGTTTTGGGAATTATTTTTATATATAAAACTAAATTAATTAAAAGCTGTAGCACCCAACTGCAATGTATTCTTGCTGGCATTTCACAGGGGACTGTAAGACAAACCCGTGTATTTGCATCAGGCTGCTGAGAAACAAAACACTAAAAATAGGAGATTTCAGCAAATCAGACCTGGAGGATATGCTGTCTCCTCTATAAATCAGAATATCTGCCTTAGAAGAATTTACATGTCTCTTAAGATAGCATCTTTTAAGGTAGAGATAACACTATCACTAAAAAGAGAACACTGCTCAAGAAGAAACTGTGGCATTGTCTTTGTCTCTACATGTATCAAAAGGACAATTCATTGTTCACAACATTGTTCACAACACATTGAAAACACCTGGTTATCTCCACAACTGCCTTTTCTCATGGAAGTTCTTCTCTAGTTAAAGAACTTTAAAAATTTAACTGCAGTTGCAATTTCTGAACTGAATCCAGACACTAATTTTACAACACGATCCAGACATCTTGTCTCAAAAAATTCCACACTCCAAAATGGAACACTTATATCTCCTTTATACAAGGGTTGAATGAAGAGAAAGGTATGAAAACATGAACAAAGCTCTGCCATCAGGAAACTTCTTACACAGCATGTAGTTTTTGAAGACTAATCTTTTAGCTGTAGCAAAAACTTTCCAAAAGCTCTCCATATAGACACATCTATGACTCGTGGTATCTCTGAATGGAGCATAAAGACAATGTTCATCCTCCAGGTGTTATAAACACAAATCCCTTTGTAAGTGTATCTTTTTCCTCAGCACTAAAAGGCAACTTTCGAAATTCAAACAGGACTTTGGAAATTTTGAATGAAAACATTACAAAACTTCACAATTCAGTGAAGTTCTGAGTCAATCTCAATCCAGAACGGAGATACTCAGAAAAAAAATCAAGAACTACCTCTTCTGCCACATCCGCTAGGGCAGAATATATATAGACAGTTCAGGATACAATAAATATTCTGAAAGAAATGGATTAATAAAAGACAGGTGTTCTGTGTTAATTCCATGCAGACAAACCACTCTGGATTACTTACCTTTATGTCATAGCCATATGTCTCCCTGATGTCTTCATCAGAGTCTGTCTCCTCATCATCATAATCCAACGTCTGCCGTGGGGATGAGGACACACTCCCTATCACTCTGTTAAAGGCTGACTGCTGAAAACTTGTCAAGTGTCCCTAAAAAAAAAAAATAGAATACGGAAATGAAACAATAAAATTTCCAGGAAAAGTCTGTGAAAACCTAAAGAGTTATTAACAATGGAAACAGTGGTTCTTTTGGCCTGAGGATAACTGCCTGGACATCACAAAAGAGACCGGTTACAGCAACACATGAAAAAGGATAGGGAAATATCCAAGTAAAAGGTTTTGTTAGATTCTGATTCCCTGTTTTTCAGTAATAGTGACTAGAAAGATCTAGATACTGCTCTTCAGTGCCACAAATTACAGCTTCCTCACCACAGCGTGACCTGACCTCAATCTCAAGGTGAAGAGGTCAGCTATGGAATTACCAGTGCTTGACTATGTTCCTCGCTGGAATTTACTAACAAGACACCAAATGTCTGGGAATGAAAATCCATGAGAAATTATAAATAACTGAGGCCTTGGATTCTGTCAAGAGGAAAATGGAATTTGGACACCAAGGTAGCAACTGTTTTACACATCTTGAGTCCTGTGCCCAGCTGTTACAGCTGACCTGATATTTCTTACAAGCACCTTCAGCAGTGGCTATTGACAGAGAGTACAGAGCAAGAGACCTGCTCCTGGAGCAGCAATGTACCTGACAGAAGCCAGCCAAAACCTGAGGAGCACTAAACTAAGTAAGAAGTTTTACCATGTGTAGTCCTCAGCTTTTCACTGCCCTCCCCTCTCCCCCACGCTTCTCCAAGAAAAACAAGGCATTTTGACACACTAAATTAGGGCAAGCACAGGAAAAAGCAAGATATTCCCATCCCTACCTGCAGGTCAGGGTTAGCTGCTGCTTTCTGCAGCTCTGCACTGATGATCTTCTCTGTTTTCTCCCGAGCTGCCTGCTCCACCATTCGCTGGCTGAGCACGGAAAGCTTGGCCAAAGCAGAGGACAGCTCGTCGGTGGCCAAGGCCTGCCGTGCTCGGTCCTGCCAGCTCATGGCTCGCTCTGTCAAGCACTGCAGGGCCTCCCCCTCCGGCAGCCGCACCGGCAGCTTCTGCAGGGACACCAGCAGGGACAGGATGGTCTCCAGCCGCGGCCGGCGGGACCGCATGCACAGGGGACACAGGAACTTCACTTCTTTGGCCTGCCAGCTGGAGCCCTTCTTCTGAGAGCTCGTTTTGGGCAGGGGCACGCAGCCACTGTGAAACCAGTCCTTGCACAGCTCGCACTGCAGCATGAACCCGCTGGCGGTTTTGCGGCAGATACAGAACTTGACTTCTTCGATTCGGTCCACCATGGTCATCTTGGCCAGGTTGGCTGCCCTGAGAGCATGCATGGCTTCAATTTCCTTCTGTTCCCGCTCCTTGAATACAGCCACCTGCCCAGCAAGGACAAAAACACGTCATGACCTTCACAGCCAAGAGACTTTTCATTTTATTAGCAACACAGGAAAAGAAAAAAAACCAGCCAACCCAAACATATAAAGAGATCTAAAACCAGCCCAAAATTTAGGAACATGTGATCTAATTAAAACTTTATCTAAGATACCTCCTCCTCCTCAGTTGCTCTTTACTCCCTAGGGTCTTTCTGATAGGGATGCCATGTAAATTTTAGATAACCTTCTCAATATCGACAAAGTTTCTGAAGTTCATAATTAAATCTGTCATAAGGCCACCAGAAGAGAAGTCAGAATCTGTTCCATTCATCAGTTCACCGAGACAATGCAGCTGAGCATTGTTTGAGAAGCATCTTAGTGACCACATTTCTCAAGCAACTTGCACTTCCATAATGTTTCCCTTCAGGTAACTATAACCAAGCACACTACAGTAAAACAGATTGTGTATAAGCCACATTAATGAGCCTGCATACATTTTCTTTGTTCCCAGGGAAAGGGCAGCCAGATGACAGCAAATTCTTCTGATAAGCAGCATTTGAATATCCTCCAAAAAAGAGGAACCAAATANCTCCTCCTCAGTTGCTCTTTACTCCCTAGGGTCTTTCTGATAGGGATGCCATGTAAATTTTAGATAACCTTCTCAATATCTACAAAGTTTCTGAAGTTCATAATTAAATCTGTCATAAGGCCACCAGAAGAACAGTTTTTGACTCCAGAGAAGAAGTCAGAATCTGTTCCATTCATCAGTTCACCGAGACAATGCAGCTGAGCATTGTTTGAGAAGCATCTTAGTGACCACATTTCTCAAGCAACTTGCACTTCCATAATGTTTCCCTTCAGGTAACTATAACCAAGCACACTACAGTAAAACAGATTGTGTATAAGCCACATTAATGAGCCTGCATACATTTTCTTTGTTCCCAGGGAAAGGGCAGCCAGATGACAGCAAATTCTTCTGATAAGCAGCATGAATATCCTCCAAAAAAGAGGAACCAAATAAAACATTCCCTCCAGCCCAGTGTCCACGACCAAGCATTTGCAGGCTGACCACAAAACTGACCTAACCAAACAAGCGTTGGTACTGGTTAAGGCAGAGCTGCACCTCATCACTTCAAAGTGATTTCAATAAATGTTAATATCAGATGAGCAGCCACAGATATTCACCCAAGAGCATTTAAGCCTTACACATACCCACTGATATTAAATACCAGCAGTTACACTCTAAACTGTGCTTCCCTCTACTTTCACTGCAATTAAAGTTGAACTACATTCTTGTGCCAAACACCCTATTATGAGGTATCTTTTCCAGTGAAGTTTATTTATCAGTTCTTCCCTAGCATTTCTACACAGATGAGAGACGACTTAAGCCTGTGTATCAGGAGACACCACCTTTCATTGCTCCTTACCACAGCTGCAGCGTCCCTGGCCTCCTCCAGCCCATCCTCCAGTTCACTTAGGGATTCCAAGTCAAGATCTTTCTCCTTTTCCTTCTCCATCAACTCCTTCGCCCTCTTCCGCCTATTCTTACTGCTCCCATAAACACCGATGTCAGTCCGTGGGCTCAGAACCTGTAAGCACCAAGGAAACTTATCCTGTCGGAGCCAAGGACATCTCATAGAGGAGTGACGACAGTGTCGCCAGAGAACAAGAACTACTCAGCAATCTAACACCTTTGACACCTGTCAGTCAATGCTAGGAAAAAGAGAATGAACAGATAAGGATAGAAGCATCTGAGAGCTAAGGAATTTGAATGTAATCAGCACCACTGTGACATGGCAGGTCAAACTGAGAGCCACTGTGTTTTCTGATTAAATTACAGAATCTATTCAGATTACCCTATTATACATGTAGCTAACCAAAGTACTACATGCAGTTAGATATCCATAGCTCAACATTCACTTCAAGGGCCTTTATCAATCAAGTCTTAAAAATTATTTCATATTTACATCAGCAATTTGGTGCCTGAAAAACCCCTAAAAGTATGCTATCAGCCTTCTAATACCAATATGAGAGGCTGCAAAACACTTTTAAGGACAAGAATAAAGCTTTAAGTCATCTTGACTAGTTGGAATGCATACTTAAATTTAAAATCTAGAAAATTAAATTCAATATAGGAAAGCTCAAATTGCTACATTTAGGAAAATGCAAAATCTGAACATATTAATTAACTAGTAGGCAGAATAATATACAGAAAGAGCTGTATCTAGAGCGTATCACAAAGTGAACAAAAATCAGTGTGATGCTGTTGCAATAGGGAAGATCCCATTGGAAAACATGAAACATCAGTACCCCTTTGAGACTCAAGATATAATTACTGCACTTCACATGGCACTAGGGAAAGCCACAGAGTGGGGATGCTGTCTGGATTTGGACATCTCACTAAAAGTGAAGACAAACCGCAGAGAATTAACAAGAACATAAGAGAATGAAAAATACAGCCCCCGAGAATGCAGCTGAACTGGAACCGTTCTCCTTAGAAAAGGGAAGCCTGTCAAGTAGATCAGCCACTAGATATGACAGATCTTCAAACACATGATTGATTTTTATTAAAACAAGGACAGTGTCTACGTCCACTGAAGTGAAATAAACAGTAGCTGACTAATTTTTCTTACAGTTAGAGTTTATAAAACATCTAATCTATTTTCTTAGCATTTAAACAGTGAGGCAAGTGAAAACATTTATCAGTTTGAGACAGGTCTATGTCCATTTCAGGCCTGCATTTCTTCAATGACAAAAAAATGCTTTACTTTTGAAGGAAGAGGGAAAGTAAGAGATGAGATTGTCTATACATAAAACAGGACTAACCAAACAGACTTTTTGCCTTTTTCATTCTTTTCACCTGAGAACAGCTGAAATTATATTCTACTCTGAAAAGGAGCTGCAATCCAGTTAACTGAACCAGCACTGAGGGCCACTGGGACCAGTTTCTGACGGAGAAGTGTGTTCTTCTGACAGGGAAGTATGTGTTGCTCACCTGTAGCAGACTGTAGCTGGAATTCTTCTTGAGGAAGGTCCTTCCCGTGCGCTCCCTCCAGGCACGAGCTGCAGCCACCTGGGACTCCAGCTGGGGCAGGGCATCGAGGCGCACGGGGATGGGGCGGCCTTTGGCAGACAAGCTCTCCAGCTGCTCCAGGTAGGCATAGTTGCTCCCATTCTGGGGTGAAACAAATTTTTCTAAGCCAACAATTCCACCACTGTATCAGCTGCCAGCTTAATTTCAAGCCATACACTATTTTGTCACTGCCTAAAATAGAGTTCCATAGGAAAGGAAAGGAGGGCAGTGTTTCAATTTACTGTTATTTTAAACAATTCTCTCGTACAGTTTTTATTTTAAGTCATTTTGACATGGCCAGCTGGCTTAGGGAGTAAGACAACAGTCCATTTCGAGACAGTTATCTTAAATGCTGTCTGCTTAAAAGCAAGGTGTTAATCTAAGAGTTGTATAGGGGCTGATGTGAAATCAATTGGGATTCTCACTTCAACTCCCAACAAGTACCTGGTATAAGATAAGCAGTACTAGTCCAGTGATCAACACCTCGAAATATCACAGAACTCTGGATCAAATTATGTGGGTAGACCAGCAGAAGGGGAGGTTACTGAACTAATTCATGTGTTTCAGAAAATTATGGCCACCAGTGCCAATAAATATTACAACATTTTAAGGAGAAAACAAAAACCCCAAAAATTTTCCACAACCAGATCCAAAAAAAAAAGAGAAAACCTGAAAGCATCCTCTGCTGCAGCTAAATATTTCCAGTGACAGTATGCCAAACAGTTCCAAAACCAAACACCGTATCATAATGAATTTGCTAGCTTTTACATTCACTCTGAAATGCATAAAAGGAAGGGAAATAGAAATTGGATAGCCAGCGGGGAAACAAATGTGCAAAAAGAAAATCAAGTACACGAGCTCTGGTAAGCACATTTAAGAGCCATAGCAAGGTTTCTCTTCAGGTCACCTTTGTGAGGAGAGGTGCGAGGAATAAAATACACATCTAAATAAAAGGATGCAAGCAGAAGATTCCAGTCCCTGCTATAACCCCTACCTGAATGGCCTCCACTTTGGCTGTCCAGTCTCTAGCCCGCTGCAGGGCTTCTTTCAGTGCCAGCACATTGGGCAGGTAAGCAGGGATGTTCTTTGCTTCATTCACGATGCCCTCCAGAGCCATCATACTTTGGCGTGGTCTAGAGTAAGAAAAACCCAATTCCAGCCTTCTCTCAAGATGCCAGTCATCTAAAGCCATAAATTTGACAGGCTGGAGATGCAACTGCATCACTGCACTGCAGTGTAGGATACCACGGCTCTATGCTTGGAGGGTGCTACTGGCTACCAAATACCAGGAGGTGAGAAAGCTGATGGACGTGGCACAATCGAGCTCAAAAGGGCATGGCATCACAGCCCCTGAACACCAAGAAAGCTGCCTCGTGCAGGTAGCACAGTCAGGGTTCTTTGTCAAGAGGGATGAATAGCAAAGACAGCAGCAACACCCACAGCCTCCTGCCACTGTGCAACATGATACGGAATCAACACTGCTGCAATTCATCAACCTCAAATCCAACTCTTGAGCAATCTAACTGCTGGGAGGTTAAAAAAAAAACCAACAAAATAACAAGGCAACTATAGCTTCAAGAACCCAACTTTTCACCACACTTCTCAAAAGAGGATGAGAAACATGAAAGTGTGTGACCTCTAAGAAGAGTTTGGAAAGGAACACTCACCTGGCCTGCAGGCAGACCTTGGCCTTCTCCTCCCACCTCTCAGAGACTGTGAGCAGCTCCTGCAGCTCAGCCATGGCTTTTTCTACAGCGTGATGTGGTGCCAAGCCCACACCAGAGTCAATCAGCTTCTTCATCACATCCAGGGTGACTCTCTGGGGATCCAAGAGGGTGGACCTCACCTCATCCAGCCACCGTGCCTGCTGCAGTTCTTGCTTCAACCTTGGCAGTTCAGGAAGTTCAACATAAAGGCCAGAGCCCATGTCTATCAACTCCTGCAGCTTGGAAGAGTCTGGGATCTCATCAATCATAGCTTCTTGAGCACGCTCATGAAATTCTTCCACATCATCGAGCAGATTCTGAAGTAACATACAGTACAAATCAATTAGGAAAAAACACCCACAGAATCCAAAACAAAATCCAGCTGAGGGATCAGTCAGCTGTGAATTTGTACGTGATCATCACATCATCAGTCCGAGCTTCTACACACAATGCCAGCTAGCTGTCACGAGCCATCAAGTCTGACAAAAATTAAGTAACAGACCATCTAAACTTATTTGATGGCATAATGTTTCATACCCTAGGCATATTAGTGGCATCAAACTCTGCACCTGAAGTAGTACAACTGCAAATAACTACAGCTCGCAACAAAACAGAGTATTTAGTGCTGCCCAGTCAACCTTAGTTTTAAAATAGTGGGAAGAAAAGGGACTTCTGCAAACAGGTCATCATTTCAATACAGTGTCAGGGGCATTGCAGTAATGACAGCAATACAAAGCAGAAAAAAACATGCTGAGGAGAAATAAGCCAGAGTTGTATGAGAACACAAATATCAAAGATCATGAAAATAACAACGGTGAAGTTTGAAATTATTATTCCCTAAAGCAGGACCACCACTTATAAGCATCAGGGCTTTACTGCACTAAAGAAAGAAATGAAAATGCAAAACCCTCTTATTAAAGGAAACAATTTCACAGAAATCCAACTGCACTGCTGCAGTTGTCCTCATCCTCATGTTTTGGCACTGCAATGAAAAAAAATCAAAGACAGCAAATAAGACAGGAAAGAACCTCTGCAGGAGATTCATTCAAGGACATTCAACCAGTATACTTGATTGATTCACCCCCAAGTCTCTTACAAAGACAGGCATTTCTGACAGCAAGTCGATGGCACAACGAGGAGCAAACCCTGCATTTCCTAACCCTTAGCTTGCTGCCCTTTTTGGCTGATGCTGCTTTTCATGACTGTCTGGAAATCAGAAGGCATTTATAAGATAGAACAAGATCTACTTTATAGATTTTGATTTAGGGAACATACTCTGAAATGTTTCACAGTGACAACAGTAAATTATTACAGTTTAATAATTACAATGCCTTTTGTGCTAGAAAATACTCATCATCCAACATGACAATTATTTTGCTATTCATTATGATGGATAATTGCATTCAAATACCATGCTAAAAGCTAGTGAGTGCTTAGGCAAAATGATCATTATCTGACTTCATTCAGAAACTAAAAGACTACAGTTTGTAATCAGTAAAACGATAATATTTATTTATTGACTAGTGATTATGCTGAAGCTTCAAGAACATGCACATGCATAGGCAGAGGACTTGAACTAGGACGAGTTTCCTGGCACTGAGGGGTGGGGGAAGACACACTAGTTGGGAGAAAGTATTAGACAAAAACACAAGCTAAAACTGTTAGGAGTTTATTGTATGCCTGCAGCCCTCTCATCTATGAATTATGTTTTAATTAGAAGCAGATTTTAAATACATTAGAAACAAAAAAGCCCTTCTGACAACAATCTTACAGGCCTACTAATAGATGATGATAAAATGTCATTAATAAACATTAGTAAATATTTTTAGATTGTACGTAGAAAGAAGTGAAGTAAAACCATCCTACCACATGAGGGTGAGAAAGCACCTTCCACTTTATTAGCTGCTGGGAAACTCATTAAAGAACCCCTTTGAAGGACAAAGATCAGCATCAACAAGCCTGGCAAACCCGCACACTAGAGCCCTATGGTTTTCTGAAGGAACCCGTTTTCAGCAAAAACATGCCAATATTATAAAAACAGTAAGAAATTCCAATATAAAGTCTCTCTTATCAACACTGAAGTATCATGGAAAAGTTAATATAAAATTCACGAATGAAGGACAAACACTAACAAACACTTAGGGAAAGAGGCCTTCTCAAACAAAACTAACTTATTTTTAAACTGTATGTTTGGCTGTGTAGCAGCAGCTCCACCCATGGTAATGTTCAGGATTTTAGGCTCTCTATAAAACACTCGTAAAACTGTACAAGCAGAGCATGCAGGTTAGTAAGTGATTTACGTACATCTCGAGAAGCATTTCTCTAGGCAAAAAATTTTTACTAAGGATGTTTCTTAAGGAGTTTTCTAGAAGTTGGTTAGTAGGTGAAATACTATTTAGCATTTCATCACCAGTGACAGAGAAACAAATTAAGATTGCTGCTGAAAACACTTGCTATGATGCAGAGTGCCAGAATGATAAATGGTAATAGCAGCCAGGGGAATCAGTATGATCTGGATTACTTATTAGTCTAGATTCACTCACAGACAGGTGCAAAGATATATATGAAGGGCAAGAGATGCAGGCCATGCATACAGATTAAGAAGGCTGTAGCCTGGAAAGCAAGGCTGAGACGTATTTATGGAATAACTGACAGTGTGGCACTTGTGCTTTCCTGCTGCCCTGAAAAAGCACACCAGTGTAACCTTCAGAGGTTTCTACAAAAACACGTAAAGGGTAGGATTTAGCCAGAAACTTCACCTCTACAGAGAGCATTAATGATGACGGAATAAGAGTAACTGGTTCAGAGATTTAAAACTGGGCTGCCTGCACAGTGACAGGGGAAGGGGATCTTTTATCTCTGTTTAGCTGCACCACCACACCTGACAATGCCTGTTGCAACAGGCACCCTAAAAAAGTGCACATCTTTACATCAGAAGCTTTTCATCTCTACTCCAGGCAAAATTATCTGTTAAGAAAAAAAAAATACTACCACAACACCAGAACAAAGTAAAAAGCACAACATTCTCAGAGGAGCAGATACAATCTTACCTTTACTTGTCGAGCCTGGCTGATAACACATGGCAAGCTGAACAACTGCTGCACAAATGCTTTAAGCTCCTCCATAGTCAGCTTGGTCCGTGTCCTTCCACTGTCTTGGCTCACTCTGCTGTACAAATGGGCATAATTAAGCATTAGGTGAGAGATAAGATGATGATCCTTGGATTTATTCATAGTGACAGAAATTATCTAT
Source organism: Rhagologus leucostigma (assembly GCA_013397725.1). Taxonomy (NCBI): domain Eukaryota; kingdom Metazoa; phylum Chordata; class Aves; order Passeriformes; genus Rhagologus; species Rhagologus leucostigma. The sequence goes on along the minus strand of VZTD01001489.1, from coordinate 1,857,408 downwards.
CAAGATTACTGAGAAGTTAACAAAAACGAAATTTCATCACCTAAGAACTCAAAAAGAAAAACCTAACCCAAAACGAACAAAAATTCCAAAATCTTGAAAACAAAATTTAATACAATTCCCCTAAGCACCTTCAGGATAATATACCCTGCCCTTTGGAGGTGCAATTGTCTAGATGACTTCCAAATTGAGTTTGTTACAAATAGGTAAAAGAATATAACCCCATAAAGTCTGCTTCAGGCAGCTCAGGAAGTTGATCGCCATGCCAGGCATTGACAAGAAGTCTGAGATATGTGACAGCAACAAGCTCTCAACACAAGTCTTATTTTCTAGTGCTTTCTCTCTGGTAGCAGAGAACTGCTGAAACTGGCCTTGCAACAGAGTGGGACAGGTTCTGCAAAGACATTTCCACCAAATATCACTCGAAGCAAGTGTAACAAGCCCCACTGAATGGAGTAAAAGACTTAGAGTGGCTGACTGCACAAATTAAATACTTGGTGTACAGATCACTGGCAGCCACAGCTTCCTAAGTATGACAGATTTCAAATGCTGAAGAGCTGTTCCCTGCTAATGAATCTACATTTTAATGCTACTGAAACATTAAGAAAAAAAATTCTAATTTTTCAGCTATGGACTTAGATAAAACTGTAAATGTAAAATTTAGATTAATGATCAAATATAATTACACACCAGCTAAACCTCAGAGGGGAAAAAAGAATCCTGCAGGCTTTGACTTGCTCCAACAGACAGTAAGGAGGAGCGGTGGCTGCGGCAGACCTGCTGTGCCCCCAGCACCCCTGAGCGAGGGCAAACAGGGCACAGGGCTCCAAGGGACAGGACTGTGGGAGGGGACACTCGGCAGTGTCACACTGGCATTCTGGCCCTAGTCCAACCACCGACTGCCACAGCACGAGATGCTGCACAAAAAGGTACAACCATCCCTGCCGGTGGAACTCGCATCTTCCAGGAGAAGGGACAGATCTAGGATTACAACACTGGACACAACTTCACATTATCCATTTTTTAGGTTTATTCATAATGAGATGGATAAGGCACAGATTTTCTTTTGCTCATCTGACCACGAGTTCATTGCTGCATTAACCCCTGCCAAATTGCTCAGTTTGAACACTTGTTTTTAATTTGCTTTTTTAATAACCTTATCCTTTCTGTCAGTGTGATCCTTCTCCAGGTGTTAAATATGAACAGAAATGTTATAGAAGCAGCTGAATGTGACCTTTATAGTTACACTGCCTAGCATTCTTCAAAGAAGTTTCAAAATCTTCCTCAAACCTTAATTTCGTAAAATACTTTTAGTTAGCATACAACAGCCCTCAAATGTATATACAAGTCCTTTTTTTGCCTCATAAAATTCTTTTATCTTTAGATCAGACATGACACTGAAAGTTGCCAAATCCTTCTACCCCTTGTCTTTCTTGGGGTAGTTCTGGAAACCCACCAAATAATTAACTGAAGAGTTATTTCTTCTTACATACATATAATTTTTTACATATCTGTATCTATCTATATGTATCTCAGCAACTGAAGGACTATTGAGAGAGGGCTGACATACTCCAAAAAGGAGGAGGAAGAGGAGGACACAGCAACAGACCAGGAACACCTCGGAGCTACCAAAATAATTGAAGTTCACTAGAACAGGGCAATGCAACCCCTGTCGTGCTGTTTCCCTCACCTAGACCAGAGTTCTAAGTGAAAACTACTTCTAAAGCATTGGGGTCCTACCAATAAAAAACAAACAGGAGAGCCTTCTTTAGCCTCCAAATACAGAAAAAAAGCTTCTCTATTGCGTATTAGCTTTCCAGTTGGAAGACTGTTACACTTGGATCTGTGGTGCAACTAAAATTTTAGTATTCCAATTCAAGCAATTATGATATATGCATATATGCAATTATGATTTATGCATTCCGTGCAGCAAAGTTGGGCATTATAATTAACAAGGTATTTACTTTTTACTCTCTCGGAAAGTCTTAAGTAATACACAAAAACCACACATGCAAGAAATACAACCAACTGCAAAACCAAATCTTATCATCAACAGAGGACCTGCAAGCTACATAAATTTACCATACAACTGCTGCCACAAGACTTATGGTCACCTCATCAAATTATTTTCTAGGGGACTTTTATTCAGTGCACAAACCATACAGAAGAGAGGGAAGAACAGGCTCCCGAAAGCTCCTGAGAGCAGAACAAGGAACACAGCCAGCAGGCTGCTGAGGCAGGGCCAGCAGACAGAGTAACAACACTGAGGCAGCCACAGGCAAGGCAGGCAACAGAGAGCACCAAGGGAGTTAAAGTGTCCCAAGCCACTGAGGCAAGCCACTACTTTTCAGCCACACATCACTGCCTCCCACCAGTCCTTCCCAAGAAGTAACAGACTGGCTCAAATTGTGGACTGTTTTTGCTCTCTGTACTGCTGTGCTCCCCCAGATCCTTTTGCCACAAACATCCAAAGTCAAAACTCACTTTCATTACATTTTTACCTCTAGCTGTCTTTCCCTACAACTCTCCCACACATTCAGCGAAACACTTCATCAGCAATCAAACACAACTCCTCCAAAGGATTTCACATTTCAGTACATAGCCAGCTGACGTTCCAACCAAGGCCGCTTCTCTGGCCCTTTGTGCCGCTGTATCGGCCTCCTCCCCTCCCTACCTCTCAGTGAGTCGCAGCACTAAGGAAAGGAAACACTAAAAGAAGTTTGCACGCAGGGTTCTTAACTCTTCCAAGTCCAACAAAGTAACAAAGAGGCAGACGGAAGGCACTGCAAAAATGCCTATCCTACCTGTGTTTTTGCTTTTTGCTCAGAAGCAGCTGAGCTACTGAAGCACAGGTCTCTGCTTCTTTCACAGCATCTCGGAGCCTGCGGAAAAGATCATTCTCCGGGTATTTCCTGTCTTCAGCATCCTCCAACATTACTCTCAGCTCAATCACATCTGTAATAAGAGTACATAAATAATTCGTATGCAAAACCAAGAGATTTTAGATTGCTTCAAGGGTCTTCAATCAAGGTTCCAACAGGGTAGTTCAATTTGAAATACACAATGGTATTTTGCATTACACTCTTGCATTAGCTCATTTCTTTTTTCCAATACACAAAACACAGTATTTCTCTCATTAAATGAGAGCAGAGAACAAACGTAGGAGTTTCAGGACATCCTATTAAGAATGACAGAAGTCTGACCTTTCTTGTGGTTGAGATTGGCAGACAGAGCCTCTGTAACTCTACTGACCCAAGTGTCATAAGACTGTGCTCTAACTTTCACGCCATACAACAAAGAAGGAAGATCTTCTAGGGGGTAGCGGTACCTGAAGGTGTGGAAAGAAAAGACAGAAAAAGTATTAATGCCCACATGAAAGTCAGGATATTGCTAATATTGAGTTTTTCCCGCTACAACAAGGCCAGAAAAACAGAACATGTACAATACCTGTGTGCCTGAGAACCAAGAAACAAAGAGGATAAAAATACTCCTTCAATAAAGGAACAGAGAAGTGTGACCAAATGTATTTGGTCACTGGTCTACAGCAAACTATTAGATGTGGAAGAAAAGTAGGGAGGAAAAAAAAAATCCTGTGTACCTTAGACACTTCTTCTGCATGGGACAGGGACATAAATCAGAGGGATGGTACAAGCACACCAGGCGCTCGGGATTACAGGAACATGTAAGAGCTGACAAGAAGCATGTGGTTCTGCAAGCTGTGCACTGACGTTCATCATCTGGAACCAGTTCAAACACCTCTTCTTCAGACATCAACACTCCCTGACAAAAAAAAAATAGCCACTTGCTCAAAAATCCTAATGCAAGCAGGGGGAGAGGGAAGCAAAAGTTCTTTTGCAAGCAAAGGGTTGTCTCTTATTACTCACCATCTGTACAACAGACTCCCTCAGCCGTGTCTCTTCCTCTATCAACAGAGTCATCTCCTTGCAGACCATGGCAGCCAGCCCAACATCCAGGCACTCTGGATCTGCAGCCATCTTGAAGATCAGCTCTTCGTGGGAGAAAACACAGTGACGTCCCAGCCTTCGGTAGTGACTCACACACTGACGTCCAATGGGAAGCTACAGAAAACCACATCGTCATCATCACCACACTGGGAAAAAATCATCTCTTAGCTCCCGTTTTCCTTCCCTCGACAAAAACTGGAAAAAGACTTGAGAGTTGTATTTGATGGGACACAGAAATTTGTAACAACCTTAAATCACGTCACAGATGAGGACAAAGAGGATATCAGTGCTGGGGAGGGGCACCTTCCACAACCTTACGTACCTAACTTACAGACAAAATTTAAGAGTAGTCCTAAGCTCTTTTTACTTCCAGTGGCAAGAAACTGGCACCAAAGAGAAGTCATCTGGTCTACACTAAGGTGAATACACTGCCCTGTGGATATTACTGTGTTGAATGTCTATGTCCAAGCATAAGATTCCTTAGAGTTAACCAAAACTGGTATCACTCATTTTGTGCCTTTTAAAGCAAAAAGCAGCTAAATGAATTTGCCACACATTTCTGGTTACATTTTGCATAAGCAAAGGAAATTTCATGTGGCTGGTACGAGTTTAGTGGTTTTTCACAGAGGCTACACACATATTACATCATGAGCACCAGAGAAGAGAAAGAGCACTGACACACTGCCAGTTCTGCAGACAATTTTTCTGAAAAGTCTCTGAAAAAGGGCTAAAATTCCCATTTGTAGTTTAAAAAACAAAGCTAGAGATAGATAAACTAGAGATGAGATCATAACTTCCAACTGTAAACCCTGGATAGTAACAGAACACTCCTCTGACAATTTCCTGAACAAGCCACGTGAGCTATGCGCTGATGTGGCACAGCTATTAGAACAGCACTACTGTGATTAAAAGGCACAGTGAGCTGGCACAAAGGAGGAACGAAGACTGTCATAAGCCTATCTCCAACATTCAAATGACAACGGCACTTCAAGACAGGACACGGACCTGTATCAAATTCAGAAAGTGGCATCACAGAAATACTAGCTAAAGGTACTGTGAGATGCCACTTTTTGGTTAATCAATAATTTAAAAGGAAGAACATGTGCCAAAGTTTCAGTGTGAAGTTGCTCAAAATTACGTGCTCACCGAAATTACTTTTATAATGGAAACTCCCCTCGGTTTCTAACTGCTGTCCCAAGAACTATAAACATAAAAATACACTATTTAACTGAAAAAACTACTCAGGTAGTTAAGTCACTAACACACCACTTGCAGAGGTCACTGAGCAGAGACACGGCAAATATATACAAAAGAACAGACCCAGTCAGCAGTGCAGAAGTTCACAGCTTCAGCAAAGTTATATCCCTGGTTAAATCCAGAGTGATAGGCACGAGGAAAGGTCACAACAAACTCGCCAGCACACTGATTGGTCCTGAAAACCTAATAAAGGGGGGATAAAGGAAGAAAAAATATGTAACATGCAACAGCTTAAGACACAAAAGAACAAGATGTCTGAACACCACTTTCTGTACCCATAGAACACTACAGGCAACACAGCTATCCCAACAGTGGTAAGGATTGTTTCTGCCTTCTTAACATGAATACTCAATTTACAGCCTTATTCAAAAAACGCTGAATATATAAGCCAACAGTTGGAAATTGTCTTTATGAATCCCAAAGGGGATGTTTCTCTATCATCATTTAATCCATTGTACCACAAAGTGCAAAAGCTTCTGGAAAAAAGTTTATGGTTTGCTTTGTTGGGGTATTTGCCAGGGAAGCAGTTTACCCTAAGACAAAAGCAAATTATAGTGACTGCTGCTTAGAGGTCTGCAGTCAGTTAGGTTTGGTCAGAAAAGCATTTTGTAATGCTGAGATTTCTACTGAACATAAGACAAGTATTTTACTGTCAAAAGCTTTCAAAGGCGTTTCAGACAAACTTGCTGTTACACGAGGGAAGGGATTTTTTTAAATAAAAAATTAAGTGTAATACACAGCATATGTTTGTTCTGGAAGGTATTTCATGTAGGAAGCTTGGCACACTCACTTCTGTTATAAGATAATTTAAATTTCCTGGTTAGTCTAGGAAAGAGTCTAGAAAACAGCTTTAAAAAACACCCTATAAGTAATGAATATGCAAATACCCACCATAAAAATTCTTCAGAGTTATGCCAAACCATTGTTATACAAATCTGGCAGAGAACGAAAAAAAGAGAGCACATAGAAGTAGTTACATAAAAAATGCTCGTGTGCTACTCACTGGTACACCATGTTCCATCAGCACATTGGGGTTCATAATAGTGACCAGCTGATGCAGGAGATCAGGCTGGGATTCAAACAGCTCAGGAGCCAACTCCTTCATCACATCTTCTAGCTGCTCTGCTGCATGAGAGGGCACACCATACCATGTCTTCGGCTCTCCCCTACCAAAACACAAGCACAGGAAGGAACACAAGTGAGAGGGAACTGATGGTGCCACCCAACTGCAAAGCACATCTCACAGCCAGCAGCACTGCCCTCATAAGCCACTTCACACCTAGATTTTAAAAAGTCTTTAATCAACAACCATCTTCTTCAGGATGTACTACTCTAATCTGAAAAAACAGTTACACTCCAACACAATTCTCAGCATTACCTGACAGTAGATTTGCCTTGACAAGCCTGACATGGAAGATAATTGTCACTTACTCCAAAGGGGTAAAATAGGCAATTAATTTCCTTCAGGAAGAAGGAATTAAGTTTAATAAACAAAAGCTTGGCTGTCAAAGCTACGGTTGAAGAGAGATCATGGTACTCCTCCACTCAGGCTTGGAGTAGTCATATCCCTAAAACCAACAGAACACTATACCAGCCAGGGGAGTAAAATACATGCAATCTTTCTAATATTCACAACTAATTACTAAAAACCTGTGATCTACTGGACTATTAAGACGAAAAATGCCAAATAACATGGATTAGTTAAGTACGAGGGGGCAGAAACATTAACAAGACCAAAACTAAACAGATAATTACTCAAGCACTATTCCAGTCCTTTCTTAACCAAAACAAACTACCACGACCTAGCATCTACAGTGCCGAGATTTATTTTCGAAGCGTATTTCACGAAGGACGAGCAGCAGCTGCCGAACGCCAGACGGGTTTAGCCGGCAGCCGCGTTGTCCCGCAGCCCGCGGGCGGCAGCGCGGCCTGCTGGCAGCGCGCGGCCGGCACAACGCGCTCCGCCCGGGCACAGCGCCCGCGCACGCCGCAGCAACCGAGCCCGGAACACAATCAACGCCCTTCCTGAGCCCGCCGATCGCACCTCACGAGCGAACGAGCTTCTTTCAAAGACGTGCCGCATCAGCTCATCTCTCCCCGATGTCCAGCAAACTTTCTGAACTTCCCCATGGCTGCCCCCTGCTCCCCTCACTGCGACAGTCATTGATGAACTGGGAAGACTGCAATGCCCCTAGTTAATCTGCCACGAGTCTTCTATTCAAACACAAAAGCTGAACACCACAACACTTCCAGGACTGTTCCAAAAGGCAGGATTACTTCCAAATTTCTCTTTGCGAGGAGTATCTCCGTGTATACGTGGATCTGCTGCTGAACAGTCAGCTCCGATGCCTCTACAAACCATGAGACAGCAGACTCCACTTCCAGCACAGACACATCCCAACTTTAAATCATAAAGCAGTGAACCAGTGAACTCTAACTCAGTTCTAAAGAAAAAAGCTTCCTTAAAAAAGATGGGACCCTGTAAAGCACGATTTTAGGGTGACACTGGAATGCTGGCCACACAAGAATATTTCATCAGTTAATGAAAAGCAGCAATATGGTTAAAAAAGTATCTGTATTCGCTTTAAATCGGCCACAGCTGAGACTATGGACCACTCACCACGTTCAGCTTTTTATTTACGAAAGTCCTCAGTGTGCAGAGGCACTTTCAAGTAGAACTACAATTTTCCTAAAGCAAACAGGGCAGCGTAAGGTAGATGCACAAAGGACAGCCCATACCAGTGCAGGTAGTTGATGGAATAGCTCCAGTGGTCTTCAATATGCCAGCAAAACGAGGAGAAGCACATCCCTACGTACAGCCAGGGAACCTTCATGCCAGAGATGTCTGCATTGATGTGAGCAAGGACGGACTGTTCTAGAATGGGCATATTGTTCAAGTTCCAACCAGAGAGAGCATAATCCTGCCAACAGAAGGAGAAAATTTGAACAAATCAGAAGAACGTAAGGACACCAAGTCCAGAAAAGGGAAGTACAGATGAAACACCAGCCTATCAGTTTCTATAGTAGATAGTGGGATATTTCCTGCAACAACAAAACATCAAAACCAGAAATAATTCTTAAATACCTTAATCATCAATTAATCACACCGAGATTTTAATACCAGTCCTAGTATTTCAACATAGCCCATCTTCTTTGGATCAAGGTTTATACAGTTAGGTTTTGATTTCTTCCCCATCCCAAGACTGCAGGTTTCATGCTTTTCTGGTGGAACAAAATACCAGCAACACCAGCAGAAGAACTAAAGATAGAAGTCTTTAATAATATAGGACAACTTTAAACTGTAAACAACGCCGTGAATCTCATGTTATTATCTCAGCTTTTTAAACACCCATTTTACCATGCTGCAGTTTATACTGATCTACTTTATAGATTACTTTAGTAAGTTTTCTCAAGGGAAGAAATTCCTACACACTCATTTTTGAGAGGACAGCATTACCAGTTAAGCACTCTCACCTTTACTTTCAAATACACACAATTTGTTCAAAAAATTATAATCCAGGCAACCTTAAAAGCCCACTACTGTGCTTTAACATTAATTTACTTTCCACTTTTACAAAAGCTATAAGCACAGATTGACTGGCATTTTAGATGTATCCCATAGTTTCTGAAAAGACTGGTCAGGCCCTCATCTCAGCCAAACATTGCTGCTGTTTCCTTTGCTCTGACACTACAAAGACATTGCAGTGAGTCAGAAGACTTAAGTGATCTGGTTAAGAAATTTTTTAAGTGACTACCTTCATACAAATAGATAAACAATCAGTGCTGCCTCACTAAGCAGCTACACAACCACTGTACAAAGGTACACACAGGAAGGTGCAGGAGTGGGTGGAAGACAACAGTGAGCAGGATTACCTCTTCCAGTGAGCAGCATAAATTGATTTGGGGCTGTGTAATCAGGAAACCACACCTTTACTGTATCTGAATTTAAGCATACAAGCAGCAAGAAAATTACTTTGCTACAGTAAGGTCTGAGGGAAAATAGGTAATATACTTACCAGATGTTCTTTAACAATTTTTTTATAATTGAATGCTGTATCTACATCTTTTCATTCTTACCGTATGCACAAAGGAACAAGCTAAATCCAATTAGTTTGTTTCACCCATTAAGAACCTCCTAAGGAGGACATAATCATGTTTCTTTAGCTAACTCTATAAGGAAAAGGTTTGGAACAAGAAAGAAAGAATATTATTTAAGAGTCTCCTCATACTCAGACAAACTGCAACAACTTGCACATCTTTGCCTGCTAAGATTAAGTGATAGAAAACAGGTGTGACTTAAATCATGAAACAGACCTTGGTTATCAGCAACCAGATCTGTAAAAGAACCTCAAATATCAAATTAATGCCCTGCTCAAAAGGAATGTCAAGTACGTGCAAAAGCCTGAAACAAGTTCTTCATGAAAAAAATCCACACTGATTTCTGACCTAAATTCTTAATGTGAAATCTTAGCAGAGCAAAGAATGGGGTCAGTTTGCATATCCTGTTCCTCACCTCCTCCTCTGGCATCAGCTTTCGTCGGCCATCCTTCACTGGGAAGCCACTCCCAAAGTCCTTGGATGAGATATCGGCCCCATATTCCACAATAACATCTTCTTCTATGCTGCTCACTAATCGCCAGAATTCTTTTTCTACCAGCTCAGTGGGAACCATCTGAAAGCAGAGGAGATGTTATGTGCAGAGATGTTATGTGCAGAGATGTTATGTGCAGATAACAAAAGTTATCGTTCAAGCAATAAATCACTATTAACTCCCCATGAATTTCATACACCAAGGTCACTCCCCTCTCCCCTCCATCTCTCCAAAGTCATAGTTTGGTCTGTATTCCTCTGTAGTGTCTGGAATGTTTCAGAAATAGGATACCACATCACAAGGGAAGGAATAAACAAAAAAGATGGAATCATCAGAAGTACAGCAAAAAAGAGGAAGAAGAGACAACCAACAGAAATCGAGCAGCAAAGAGAACAAACCAGCATGCAAATTCCAAACTATTTCAGAGGATAATGATCAGGATCTCGAAACAAAAGTAAGGAAATTCAGATATAAAATTGTGTTCAGGAGTTTGATATTCATATAACTCATCATTATTCTTACTTATATGTAAGGGGAGCAATATTATTTATGAAGCTTATTCTTAAAATAAGCTTTGTGCTATGTCCCAAAGTTGTATCATAAATTGGAGTCCTTAAAAGGTAGAGGCTTTAGCAAGAATGTCCATAAATTACCAAAGAACCATGAGAGGAGGAAGACCTTGGTGCTGCATGCAGTCCACAGGACAGTGGAACTGTGCCAAAGCAGAAATGCTAGTTTTAAAAATGCTGCTGTGATGCAGAACAAAAAAACAAAAACCTCTAAACTCCTGTGATTATCAGACAGATTCAATCTATTGACTTGTCTACAAGAAAATACTGTAAGAGGAAGGGAAACAAAGATTTATCCCCTGGACAAACTAAACCAAGACAAAAGGCATAGGAAGGGCAGGAGAAGGGCCCCTTTGCCAAACAAGAGCAAGATACCTAGTTCAGTTTATCAGAAAGGGTAACAACTTTAACAAGAGTATGCCCAATACAGTAAACTCTAACAAGCAATAAAGCTGTCTGTCCACTGGAGGAAAAGGGTGAAATGAAGTTGAAATGAGACCAGATGCCAGCAAGCTAAATAATTTGTTTACATGTTTGAAGCTTATGGTGCCTCCTTAAACAAGGCTAAGATGTCTTAGCAAAAATCCAGGATCAGCTGAAACCTCTTCTCTTTTTCCCTTACAAGGAATCCCAACAAAAGCTGAGACTCACATGGACCGGCATGTTGAAGTAATCAGACTTGAAGTTATCAGCCATTTCACCAAAGCTCTGGAGAGTATATTCCCTGACAGCTTGTTCAAATCCAAAGGCCTCACGGGGTTTGTTGCATTCCTAGGAGATAGAACATAGAAATATTGCTCCCTGCAGCAGACTCTGACACAGTTACATTTTTAGCAAGAAGCCCTAGTGTCCATCTGAGTCCTTACCCAGCACAGTAATACCAGTTTTGAGAGCTTTCCCAGCCGAGGCAGCCGAACCACAACGGAAACAGAGCAGAATTAATGGCACAGAAGCTAATCTAACACTGTACCCCACTGCTCCACACTTCTGCTTTCCTGTCCAAAGCTACATTTCATCAGCTACCGCTGCCAGCCACAGAGCAAGACTGCACAAGATGCTTAGGCAGCCATAGGACATTTCTGTAGACACGCTGGATTCAAGCACCTGCAGAATAACTGCACAGGAACAAACGCCCCCAAGTGTTTCAGTCTTATCAAGTCAGCAAATCATCAACAGATTTGACACTGTGAAAATACATAAGAGGGAAGAGGAAAAAGGAAATTAGAACAGGGCAACACAGCCAACAACAGACATGGCCCATCTGACAAAAAACCTCCAAGTCTTTCACTGTTCTGTCCCCATTCATCCTGAAAATGGAAAAAATACTGGTGTGCATTTCAGCTCCCCTATCCACTCATTTCTAATGTGTCCTTCTCAGCTCCTTTGAAACTGACACCATGTTTATATATACAAGACATACCGGAACACAAAGATGATGTAAAACTATCTGATAGTCAGCTTTTCAGTCATGAAGAAACAGGACTGGAAAGGCATTCATCAGTAGTTTCTCTTTTTTTCAAGAGGAACTATCCTTAGACTATTCCCAACATGTATCAAAGAGGTTCTTAAATGGAGCCTGCGACACAGAATCTACAACATCTCTGAACACTGTCAAACAATGTTGACCTAAATACATATAAAGAGCCCTTACCCTATTCTTCCCAGCTTCTGTTCCGGTAACATCCTGCTGTAACATTACATTAAGCATCTGTGCACAATTAACATCTAAAGTAAAAACTGAGGCAAAAAGTACTAGTGAATACTTCAAACATCTTTCTGCTATTACTTGTTTACTCTCCAGTACATCTTACAGCTATGTGTTTTCTCCTTCTACCTCTGACTTTCAACGTACTTCCAAAATTTTTCAAGTCTTTTCTGTAACATTTGCTAGTAAAAACTTGCTTGGCACCTTATCTTTCCTGGGTTTGTTCCTGCCTATATATTTTTGCTTGGTAACAATCTATCCCTGTTTCTACTAGCAATAGTGAAATTTCTTGAGTTTCCACATCCTTAAGCTGTTGCAGCCGCTCTATTTACCACTACAGTCTCTAAATTAACTCCAGATTAGATTGCTGCAGTTTGCTAATACTTCTTTACTGCTCTTTCTTGAGAGAAAACAAAAAAGTAGGTTCATCCACTCCGTGAGCAGCAGCCCAAAGGGAAAGCTTCATCTTTTCCCTTGCCTGTAGCTATGAATTTCCGCCTCTCTTCAAGCAGCATTTGCCCGAGTTCATCTGACAACCTCATCCCTCAGTGAAGGGTTAGAGCAGCGAGCTGATCCACCACCATAAAGGAACCAGCAGGAGCCGACACTTCGGAAGGGCATGGTGGGAAACGGGCAGATAAACGCGTGCGCAACTGCTCCTTCTGGAAAACACAGGCTGAAGAGTGAAAGCCAGCCTCACAATTACACAGTTACCAACAGCAAGCTTCCTCCTCTGAATCTTACATCTACCAACTTTCTGAGCTTGCAAAATTTGTTTCCTTAAGAAAAATACCAAGCCAATCAACTGATGTTTGCTGTCTGTTGATCAATCATCTCTTGCAACTGGGTAGCTCTTCCTTCTTGAGTAATGAAATTCAACTAGCTTCCACTTTCAGAGCCAGAGCAGTTCCTTTTTCAGACTAAACCAAATCTAAAATAGCTACAACAAAAGTTTAAATTAGTTCTTTCACTTTCTGCTAAAAGCTATCCTGAACAATGTTATAACATCTTTCCAATAATCAAAGCTCCCTGTTAAGCCTAAATTTCATACTTTATTTACTTCACAGTTTACAAAATGTGTCACCATTATGAGGAAACATCCACTATAATCCTAGTTCTCACCCTAATTTCCCAATACCTGATATTCGAGATTCAGCTCTTAATATACCAAGGTCAAAGTTTTAGCTGTGTCTGAGGTTACAATGTAAGATGTAACCAAAAGTGTGTATTCTACCACCATCTGTTAAAACCACGTGGGGCAATGTTCTTTATCTCTTCAGTAACACATCCCTGATAACTCCCTCCGGGGATACCTTCAGTTAATGGGCTATCAAACCTCATTGCACGACTCATAAAATTACATCATCCCATTGTGAGATGCTCCGCCCAGGGGGAGGAACCAAGCATTCCTACCTGGATAGAATCTGAGGTTTGGAACACCGCACCCAGCCCTTACCTACTGGATTCCCAGAGGACAAGGGCTACCACTGGACCTTGAGGTGAAGACCAGACCCTTTTTCTACAGGATCACCACTTCAACAGGACCACTTCATCTGGACTGCTACCACCACGCTGACTAACAGGGTGTCAGGTTGTATCCTGACTCTGTCAGTGTTCTTGTACTATTGCATTTATTTTAATTTTCCTATTAAAATATAATTCTGACTTGTGATCTCCCACTGGTTTGTATTCAAACTAGTACAAGCTGTCACATGGCCATATAATAAACAAAGGTTATGCCCAAGCTCTAGAAGCAATGTTTCTCTCTCTTTATGGCTCATCAACCAAGATTCATGGCTCATCTTGACAACATTCCAAAACAAAACTGTGCATTCTACACAGATGGGTTGCTGAACTGCTCTTCTTCTGACCTTCCCAGGTACACAGGTACACATACAAAGCTGGAGTAGTTCTTGAACTGTACCTCAGCAACGCACTTTGGACACCTCCAGTCACCCTTGGGTACATCAGGAAGAGGAGGAATCAAGCAAAAAGTGTGATAGCTGTCATCACATCCATCACACAGTAGCAGTTTATCCTCGTTATTTCCTCTACCACAAAATAAGCAAACATAAAGATCAACCTGTGGGGGGGGGGAAAAAGAAGAAAAAAGTTACAAGAAGTTTCTCACCCGGAGCCTGCCTTAAGCTAAGGCACAAAGGATGCTATCCCAAAGTCCAGTATATGAGCATCAACAGTCTCCTCTGGTTTTTGAGAAGCACTGATAATGATAGATTACGTTTCATTCCCAAAGCAGCACTATGTGGGGGCAGGGGGACTCTGGGTGCTGCAAAATAACTATCCAGTTCAGCTGGGCTATCTTTTTCTATCTAACTCAAGTAGCATCTCATTTACATTATTCTAAAGCAAAAGAGTAGGTTACAGTTCTTAGAACTCCCTCTCTTCAGCCCTCGCATCGTGGAAAACAATTTAAACTAAATCTCTACAAAGACTACGTGGCTAAGGAAAATCTCAAAACAGTATTTCAGAAACACATACATCATCACTTGCAGCAGTACAGTGATATCTTTGCAATGAAAAAGATAACAAAATCCACAAACCTACAGATTTCAACCTAAAAATTCATGAGGAAGCAAAGGAAACTACACGTAAATGTACCAACTTCTTTCTCATTTTTCCACCATTTTTTTGGATTAAAAACTCCAAACGATAAGAGAAGTATTAATCCCAATACAATATCAAACAATTTTTGGAAGTTGTTCAAGATAGTCTCTCAATAAGAACAGCACTGACTGAGACATTCTCTGGGGCCAGAGAGAAAAGCACACGAAGAGGTTTCAAATTTTCTTTGCTGTTGATTCCTGTATTGTGCAAAGAACCTCAATTAATATAAACATTTAATATAATACTGAAGAACTGTAACAATCTAAATGAAAAACCTGGGTATTACTTTATCATAGGTAAAAAATTATCTTATGTATAAATTTTTACTAACAGCATGAACTTCATGAATGACACCTGCTCCAAATTCTGCTACTACTCCCACCAGCCCCTGGCAACTCAGGCTGTGCATATTTCCTTCACACAGCTCAAAATAGCACCAGAAGAGGTGGGGCTGCTTTTGGTGGGGTCTGTTAATTTAATCAAGATGTCACAAAAACATGTGCTTTTCAGCTGATTAGGCTAAGGTGGATTAAATACTTAATGACAAGCCCATCTCCAGTTACACCAGCCTAGTTAAGTATGCAACCTCCTAGCTATGCAATAATATACTTCTTAAGGAGACTGCTCAGGTTTCTTAAGAAACTGTTTTAAAAAATAATGCAGTTCTACTCAGAGACGTATCATTTTCCTCTTTTTTAAAAAAATCCATGCACTCATCCTCATGGAATATCATGTCTGTCCAAAACACCAAACCAGCTGCTTTTGTTGCAAGTACATAGAAGGGAGGGAGGGTACCTTAGCAGGCACTTCCAGGTTCTCTTCCCAAAACTTAACAATGCATGAAAGTGGCAGTCCTAAGAGGAGACTTTTCTATGGTACTCACTAGCTACCTCTCACTGGTAATACCTTCTTCTCTCTAAATTCCTATTAACATAGGCAGCCTCTATGTCAGCATAGGTGATGATCTGGGAAATACAAAAATTGCACTGCAACAGGTACTCACAACAAGCAGACCTGTGATTATGCAATCACCACAAAAAAATCCTGCTAGACATGGAATAAAACAGGGTAAGACTACGATGATAACTATATGCATAAAGGGGAGAGGAGGCGATTAAAAGGTGTATTTTATCTCCCAGTTAGTAACTCACCAAATAAAATCAATTTCATAGTTATCATTTTACAAAAAGATAAATAAATGACAGAGAAATATACACAAAACTGCACCACAGTATTTTTCAGACCAAAGTTATATGAGGTAAATGCATCACCAGTGCATTTAGGACTGCTTTCCTTATCCAGGTATTAAAAAAAAAAAAAAGCGGAACCAAATAGTACTAAGTCACAGAACTTCAAAAGATTAGAGTTACAGCAATACAGTTCCAAAACAACAGTTCTGTTGTTACAGCATTTTCATTTTCTCTTATAAACACAGGTTAAATGAAAAGAGTAAGCAAATAATAGCTCTCCATAAAAAAAACCTCAAGAGATGAGACAAAATATTTTAAAATTAAAGCACAGTTAAAATTACCAAATTTACATGGCCTAGGAAAACCATATACTCAGAAGCAGTAGCACAATTTAAAAAATTCAAGTCACACAAATCCTACCTTACATGAAATGGCACAGTGATCTGGTTTTTAAATATCCAACTTCTCCCACTTTTTCTTTCCCCCATATAAAAATGTAATTACTAGAGTCTTTAGGTTGCCTTGGCCTTCCACGGTTGAAATTTAAAACAAGCTTTTCTAAGTGTTCTCAGGCTAAGAGGAAAAAGAACCACTAAATTCTAAGTGAAGAGTCTAATTCTTTAGACAATAAAGTGCAGATCTTCATTCATGGCTGCGTACACACGTTAAGGTGTGACACTTTAAAAGCAGGAAGTCACACGCTATGAAAGACATTAAGAACAACTATACATTGATTTTCCATGGACAAACATCAGAGCACTAAACATTTTATTTTTCCTATTCAAATTCAAAACAGAAAAGACACAAAATGTGGAACTGCTAAAAACAAACTCCTGAAGTACTGGAGCACCTCAGAATCTCTTTCTAAGGAAAAGCAGCAGTATTATAGTTGTTCTACTAAGGGGAGCGCAAACAAAAACTGAACTACTGAAGGCATTCGAGCACGTGGCAAGTATGATCAGCAAAAAGCTTCACATTGCAACAGCCTTCCTGTCCAAAAGATTAAAACAAAAGCCTAGAGGACAGATTGTTTCTCAAAATACCGTTCTTTCTTCCCGTAACAGTAGCATCTGCTGCAGCATGCACTCATTCATCCATTTTGAGGGGTGGGGGTTCTTTTAGGAGAAAAAGAACAATCTTTTTTGAGTAAATCCACCAAGTCTTTTCTATCAGAAATCACAGCAAAGGCATCAAACTTACAAAGTTGACAGAAAGAGTTCCTTTGCGCTGCCTCATCTGCATTCCAAATGCTTCTGATCTGGTTCCCTTGCGCCTTCGCGTCACCTCATCTTGAAGTAAAATGAAGTTAAATGCTATTAATATCACATCAAGATAGACTTAACTTGTAAAAACACCACAGATACCCAGCCTGGCACCCTGCCTTTCATATCAGAAACTATTTAACAGTCCAAAGAAAGCAAGAATGTCATGTTATACCTGGCCAATCTAAAATCAACAGAGATTAGGAAAAACTTATTTTTCTTATCCTCACAGGTGATCCCAACGGCCTCATGAAACACAGTGAATTACACTCCTAAGTTGTGCACTTTGCTGGCAGGATCAGTTTCAGTGTTTTTAAATCCTGCTTTTCCTTTCAGTCACTCAGTTCATGGAACAGCTGCTTAATTGTTATTGTTACTATGTAACACATAAAGAGCTGAAACTCTGCCAAAGTTATATGAAGCACTCTGTAAATCTCTTGTGAATGAAACCCCAGAACACTTAGCTTTCTTTTCCCAGTTTTGATTTGCTTTCTTCTTAATACTGTCTCTAGAGACATTCAGGAAGATTTAACAGTCTCACTACAAAGCAAAGAGCCCCAGATTTAATTACCCTCTTTATCCTTTGCTCCCAGTGCCAGTCCCATCATCTTGGGTCCAGCTCCAAAGATCTGTAGCTTCTTTAGTTCAGTGTTTCTACTCATTTCTCCTGCCTCTGCCTAAAAATGAAAACAAGACCACATCATCACAAACCACGAATATTTCCCCTCCAGGTTTCTTCACAATTTGTTTTTATTCCACTCTCCCACAATATGTGCTCATCAAAAGAAGCAGGCCTGAAAAGATATAATTTTTTGTTCCTAAAGGCAATGAACATATGCAAATGGAGTAAGAGACAGAATTTTTGTCCCAAATTTCCAAATTATTTCCTATCTAATATTACAGATCAACTACAGCAAGCCACCTCTACATCAAATAAAAGAACTAGGTTTCTCATTCTGCAAAAAATAAGAATGACGGAGCAACTTTTTCCAAAATCACTACGATTCAGTCAAGTGCCTGGATTTTAATGAAGTTTCAACAGGATTTCCTTTTCTGCTTCCTTGAGTAGAAACATCCACACAACACTAATGAATTCCAACCAACTTCCTCAAGCTTGGCTGCTTCTGGGCTTCATTGTGATGAAATGTTGTGAGTACAACTCAGATCACAGCTACTCATGTTGCAAGCTCAAAATCAGAGGTAAAAAGACCCATCTGGTGACAGCTCCATGCCCCTGCCAGCAATGTTTCCCCGAAGTGCTCTGCTCAAATGAACTTCCTGTTTCCCATTACTGACCTACCTCATTTTCACACATCACTGCCACTAATCTAACAGTAAAAAGAACAAAGAGAAGAAAACATTGTGCTTTCATCTGCAACACAATCACCTTGGCATTTTTCTTTATGTTGCCTCCTTATACTTTGAAAAACCTCCCTGATGTGGTATAGTCGGCCATTAAATTCTCACTGTTCAAAAACTTTCTCCTGAAATTCACTGATCTTAAAATATCTCAGCAAGCCTATCAATTTTGAAGGTGGGCATGTAATTTTAAAGAAGTTATTCTTCAAGTAACTTCCTGATGATACTTCATCTGTTATTTTTCAAAGTTATAGACTGATATCTCAAGCCTATCCCTTGGGGTGACACGCCTTCAAAGTTTTTAATCAATTATTAAAAAAAACCCAAAAAAACCCTCTTCCAAAACAGTGTTTAACATAAGTTCCAATACATTTGCAATAAACATGAAAAAAGATGACTTTTTTCTGCCTAAATCAGTTGTTTTTCTGGCTTCCAGAAGACATTTGAAGATATAGTTTCCTACGCATTATTACTCTAAGGAATTTTTAGTGATATTTAGAAGCCCTGTTCCCACTGAACTGGGCATACATTATGCTAACAGGCATCTTTCCAACCTAATTACTGCTAAAATTCTAATCTTGAACACTTATATGTTGCTATCAAATTATTTTCACTTTAGATGTGACCAACTTTGTAAGCCCACTGTGCAACTGTGCAAATTTCTCCTTATCAATTCCTCACTTTTTGGCTAACAAGCCATACGGAAACACTCAGAGACTTCCTAGTCCCTCATTTTCCATTTGAAATTCATTAACAACTCAACCATTCTCTCAGCTAATAGAACCTGACAGAATCAACCCACATATTTCAGCACAGACATTTCAACAACATTAATTAACAATCTCCTCAATTTCTCCTACTACTGTGACCTAAGATAGTTTTCTCAATGACATATAAAAAATAATTTTACTACCATATTTACTAAATCATTAACAACAGCAGTAACAAAGTTTTACAGCTTAGTTTAAAAATACATTACCTAAATATATTTTCCTAACTCCATTGCCCAGATTTACTTGCATACCTCTAAACCTTAGTGGATGAAATCCACTCGTGCTTAGGTGGAAAGAGCTACAGGGTTTTAAAAAAGAACAGTTTGCACACGGCAAGAGGAATGTTTTTTAAAAATCAGATTCCTGTGTAACGTCATGAACACTGACATGATATCGATAGTTAAAGGTGTAAATACCAAAAGCATTCAGAAGCCCCACTGAGCAGTTTTTCTGCTGTGTCCTTTAAGACTGTAAAAAAACCCAAACTGAAAACTGTGAGCGCATGGAAGCAGCAGCAATCGTGCATTCCTTGCCGTTCTCTCACTGCTAACACCATAAAACTCCAGCTCACTTTTGCATTATATTTTCTCAACGTAAGTGAAACGAACTTGATTAAACTGTGATTCTATTATCTCCTCTTTGTCCTGAAGGATACAGACTTTGTCTCTTTTACCTTCTTGTCTTGGGGTGACTCTATCATGTGTATCCCCTAGCATGCTCTATGCCCATAAAAGTAATATTGTGCCTTTTCTGTGCCTTTAAACTGAGCTCGAGGAAAAAAGAAAAACCAGACGAACTTTCCAAAGCAGCTTCTCAAGGACACAGAGATTACACTCCTCAGTTGTTGTCTGGCTGCGGAAGGCACGAAGGGAGCACCCTGCTTGCTTTTTCTTCAGCCAGCTGGTTTTTTT
>VZTD01001489.1:1803757-1827292 GCA_013397725.1 Rhagologus leucostigma | reverse complement strand
TCGGCCCCGCCCCCCGCTCGGCCCCGCCCCGGCCGTCCGTGCCCTCAGGAGCCGCTGGTCAGTAACGAGTGACAGTGTCGGGATGTGAAGAGAGCCACAGGGATCATCGAGTCAGGCTCCTGGCCCTGCACAGGACACCCCAGGAGTCACACCATGTGCCCGGGAGCGTTGTCCAAACACTTCCTGAGCTCTGTCAGGCTGGTGCTGTGACCACTGCCCTGGGGGGCCTGTTCAGTGCCCAGCCACCCTCTGGGGGAAAAACCTTGTCATAATCAACCTAAACCTCCCTTGACTCAGCTTCAGGCCATTCCTTCGGGTCCTGTCGCTGTTCACCAGAGACATCTGTATCTTTTACCTATCCATTGCATAGTCTTCCAAAGTAAATTGCATATTTTATTTTTTCTTTTAACCAGAACTGTGCCTTCAGTGTTTATCAAACACCACGTTCCACTTTATTCTTACTGATTCAAACCTCGGTGCCAGGGTTCTATTTCAGCCTCAGAAAAAGTTAATTTCCTCCTCCTGTTACCAGAAGGCTTTACAAGATCCGTTGCACAGAGATCAAAACATTTATCTGCATCGCTTTCCTGCCAGGTTAAAGAGGTGTCAGCCACATTTTACATGTGGGAAACACACCTCCAATGCAAATGGCTGATTTCGACAGAAGTTATAGGTGAGAGCAAACTGATGAGGTAAACATTGAGCAAATTGAGGTTATTGTGTTGTTGCTAAGTGTTCTTCCATTTTGTAGGGTGTTTCTGACATGGTTGCTTGATACTTTTATGTAAGTCTATATAAGCATGTGGAATGCAGATGTTTCCTTACTAGTATCTAGGAATTATATATTTCTACCAGCTCCTTCCACTTTTTTTCTGTTATTATTTGGTTGTGTCTCTCTTCTGATGAGCTGTACCAGATTCTTTTGGGGAAATATATGTGTATTGTATTCCCAAGAACAGAATCACCACGTACCCAGTTTCTAACGTAAGGAATGATTGAGCCAGGAATACCAGCAGGAAAAATCTCCATGCTCAAAAGCTTTGTTTTGAGAACCAGTCTTTTGCTGATTTCCCTGTAGACTCTTCAAGGTTGTTTTGGTTTTATGTTAATATGCTTAGGCTAGTGGAGGTCTCTGGAAGGCAATGCTGGGAACCTTGCAGGTTTTCTTAACAGCAAAAACCTAAATATCCCGATAACCCGAGGGGGCATTTTTTTCACCTTATCAGTTCTGCAAGACATCCTTTTTGAAGGAGAATTTTAAGCTTTTCTCTATTACCTGCTCTGGTTTTGGGGCCGTTGGCCTTTAAAACAGCTGTCCATGTGTACCCCATGTCAGTCTTTATTCTTCTTGGTTATCTGGGGGTACTTATCATTTCCCTAAGAGAAACTTCAGCCCCTCGTAGAATGCATTCAGCTGCTTTATGAGCAGTGGGGAGAGCACCCAGGCTAGCCACGGGGAATCATAAATATCCTGAGCTGGAAGGGACCAACCCACAAGGGTCATCAAGGCCAGTCCCTAACAGCAGCCCTTCTTCTGGACTTTGCCAAGAGAAATTATCTACCCTGCTCTTTTCTCTGTTTCATAAGAAAACTGATTGAAGAAGAATCACGGAATCACAGAATATCCCGAGTCGGAAGGGACCCACAAGGACCGGAGTCCCACTGCTGGCCCTGCGCAGGACACCCCAGGAGTCACACCACGTGCCCGGGAGCATTGTCCAAGCACCTGAGCTCTGTGCTGTGACCACTGCCCTGGGGAGCCTGTTCAGTGCCCTGAACCAGCCACCCTCTGGGGGAAAAACCTTTCTCTAATATCCAACCTAAACCTCCCCTGACACAACTCCGGGCCCTTCTCTCGGGTCCTGTCGCTGGTCACCAAAAAGAGGTAAGTGCCTGCCCCTCCTCTTCCCCTCACAAGAAAGCTGCAAATTGCAATGAGGAAGAACCTCGGGTCCTGTCGCTGGTCACCAAAAAGAGGTAAGTGCCTGCCCCTCCTCTTCCCCTCACAAGAAAGCTGCAAATTGCAATGAGGAAGAACCTCATAGTTTTGCTAGTAAGCCTTATTTTTTTTTTTTTGTCATACAGAAAGTCCATTTCTTTAAACGAAGTGTTTAGGAAAAAAGAACCCTGGCTTATTACTGAGCAATTTGGTTTTTCTCCAGCACACTTTATAATAAATTAGGAAATCGTTTGGTGCATAAACGACAACACAACTACTAGGTACTACTGGGAATATATGAAGGGGATGAAGAGGCTAAAAGGCATCGGGATGACCTAAAGAACACATTCAATTCAGCCAGAATTTGAGCCAGTAACTTCTTGTGGCTGCTTCTGAATTCCAAGTCATTTTCAAAGAAAAATGGGTGTTTTGCGTGGGGTTTTTTGCCGCTGTGGATAGAGTTTGCATTTATTTTGCCCACAGCCCGACCCGCTGCCATCACAAACACAGGGTGAATCGGCGCAGCGTTCCGCCCCACACAGCCTGCCTGGGCCCCGGCCGCGGCCCCTCCGCAGCCCCGGGACTACAACTCCCAGACGCGCCGGCTCGGAGCCGCTCCCGCCCGTGTCGCAAGCGCTGATTGGCGCAGGCAGGCGGCCCCGCATGGAAGCCTGTCTGTGATTGGAGGAGGTGGCGGGGGCGGGGCGTCGCGCCGTTTAAGCCGCGGCGGGCCCGGCGTGGCGGTTGTTTGGCCGTTGGGGCCGTGAGGCGGCGGCGGCGGCGGGACCCCCCCCATCCCGGGATCTCTATCCCGGGGCTTTTCCAGCGGGGCTCCCGCCGGGCACCCCCCTCCGCCAGCCTCCCGGGGTGCCCGAAGCCGCTCTCCCACGCCCGCGGAGATTCCGGCGCTCCGCAGGGGCGCGATGAGCGCGGCGGACCGCGCTGCGGGGATCCCGCGCTGCACAAGGTAGTGAATGTGGGGGCTCACGCCGCGGCTCCTGGAGCCCTTTCCTTATTGCCTGGTAGACTGGTTTACCGTGGGGCACCTTTTGGTCGGCTCCTGTGCCTGCTGTGCTTCCTTGTTCTTCTATCTTTCTGCTGCTCTTCACTTCAGCAGTAAAGCGCTCACGTTGTACCTGGGTTACCTCTTTCCTTCTAGTGCTATTTCTCTAAGTGTATTGTTTAAGGCGTTTCTGGTCCTGTAGCAGGTTCCTGCATGGAATACTTACACTTTTGCATATTGAGTGCTTTCCTACTGTGCCCAGAGTTTTCATGGGTATGTATGCACTGGGGTTCTGATCCAAGCAGCTTTGGTGAGTGGCTCCATAAAGGTCACCACTGCCTCAGTGTCACCTACCAAATCACTTTATCCTCAAAATTCCTGATTCTCCAGGACCAGATTCTGAACTGTGTTTTCACTAAGCAGCTCTCTAGTCAAGAGGCTTCTTACCTTCTGTTATTCATAGTATCGTTTACAAAAACAAGTTTGTCATATCAATATAAATAATTAAAAGAACAGTTTCTAAGTTTTTTTTTTCAACTCTGCCGCTCTGTTTGTAAATCTGGTGCTTGTTTGAGCAGACTAAATGTTTGAATGCACTAAATATTGTTTTGAGGAAAAATACAGTATGTAATTATACATATCCTTGATTTGGTTTACGTAACATTGACTTGCTTTCCATGTAGCACTTCAACGTCAGGTTCGAGAACTTGGCAGTTTATATTTCTGTGTCGAGGGTGGACAATCTATGTGGATAAGAACATTAAGTACACCAGAAAGGAAAGCACATAGATTCCTAGACCTACACCTTAAATTATAATGGCTGGTGCATCTGCTAGCCTGAATTATCATCTTAATTCAATGGTCTGTCTTTAGAAAATGTTTTTCTCTCTGGGTATCAGATAGTGACTGTCACATATTATGTTTTCCTGTTTATTTCACAGTGGCTGCTGCTTCTAATTGAACAGTAATGGACTTTTTATCCCTGGAGTTCTGTTCTTTTATTCTTTTTCTCCTCTTTTCATAGTCATCCTCCCCAAATAACTTATGAGGCTTTGCTTCCCTAACATTTATTTTTACCTTTTCTATCAGCTGGGCCCTCCTCCACAGTACAATACACCTGCAAGCTGTTCTTTACGGAAGTTCTTGGTTCTCCTAAATGCCATGTTGTTCTGTTAATACCCAGAGAACAGTCAAGCTAATCTGTGTTTTAAACTGAAACGGTGTAAAAGCTTAAAATCTTTTTAGCTGCTTTAGAAAGTGTTTTAATTTTCTTGCCTGAAGCTCACATGTCATCAGAGCCTGTTTCTGTCCAGGCTGCCAACCCCCCATGCCTCATCCAGATCTGCTGAGTCCCAGGCTCTGAGTGAGGACGACTTGACTTCTCTCCCGTCAATCAGTGAGCACTTGGCCCACCTCAATCCCTCCCATGAGCTGCTGGAATATTACCGCAAGAAGATTGCTGACTTTGATGAGGAACATGAGGAGTTGGTAAAAAGGCTGGAGAAATACAAACAAACATATGATGAGCAGGTTAGGAAATGAGTTTTTGAACAATGATGGACTACACTCGCAAACTTAGTATTTTTATTCAACTGAAAACTCAGCACAGAAGTCTTAGGATTTACCAGTAACGTGGTAGAGCTAGGCAGAAATAAGTAGATTTTGGGGGTTGGCTTTAATATCTAGCTGTCTGTCCTCTGTCAAATCAAATGGAAACATGCCTGTAGGATATCCTTCTAAAGTCATTATGGCTTGGTTATATCTGCACAGTGGGAATTTTGCTTCTTTTTTAATGTGAAGGCCTGAGTTTAGATGGCTCACTTTCCATGTTGTCCAGCTTCTTTCCCGTTCTTCTTGTAGTGAAGGAGTGCTCTTTTGTCCAAATTTAATAGGCTTTGACTTATGGATATAATTCATATTTACTGCAGTGGAATTCATAAGCTTGGCCATAAGCTAGTAAGCAGAAACCTAAAAATTTGCCTTTTAAGAGGAAGAAATCTTACAGACTATCTGTGAGATACGCAGTGCTCTGATAAGGGCTATAGCATGTATCTGCCTAGCAGTCATCGTTGTAATTGTGGATGGTCCTTTGGGAATAGAACAGGCACTTCTGAGGTGATTGAGGTGCCTCCTCAAGCACTGGCCATGCCTGAAGCAGCCTGAAAGTCCTTGGGGAAATATGTACTGTACATCTAACTGTCATACGGGAAAAAGAGGGGCAGGTTGCAAAATAATGCTTTTTTTCATACAGGAATGGTTTTCTGAAAGGTTGGTTAGCTTCCCACACCAGGTGGAAAAACTGAAACATAGCAGCTAGCTGGATTTTTCACTGCTAAACCATACAGATATTTTAATTTTTATCCTTCGGTGATTTATTTCAAAAGTAAATGCTATTTCAGAGGCTTTGCTAGGTTTTTGTTGATGTCGGACTCCCCAGAGCTGCTCTGACCACCAGTGTGGAAGTGCAACCACTGGAAACTGGAGACCCAAGCTGAGACCTTATTTCACTGTTGAGTAGTGACAGTGATTCTCAGGGCTCTGAACTCCCAGCTGAAACATTTTACAATATTTTTCCAATACTGCCCTCATCTGGTCAGATATTATAGGAGAATAAAATAATTCTTGAGCTGGCTGTTCTCTGCCAGTTACAGGCTCAGAGCACAAGCAGTTTGAAGTTTGTAAGTGTTGTCCAATGCTTTGTTTCATTTCGAGTACCTCGTTGTCTCCACTTAGCACCAGTTGCAATGGGAAGTCCGTCACTTGGAAGAGGAGATTGCGGAGCTGCAGAAGGCTTTGAGTGACATGCAAGTGTACCTCTTCCAGGAGAAGGAGCAAGTCCTGCGTCTGTACTCGGAGAATGACCGCCTGAAACTCAGGTGGGCTGTCTTGCATGGGGGGCTCAGTCACTGGCAGCAGCAATTTCTGCACTGTGTTCTCAGCCAGATCTGGAGTCTTCAGAGCAGCGATTATTCCACGCTTCCTAGGGGGGGCTCCTACAAAATTGTACCAGTCTTGGAGGTGCAGTGCAATCTGTTGGGCTGCTAAATATGTTTCCACTTATTATTCCTCCTATTCTGGTAGTGGAAGGAAGAGCAGAAGTTGAACATTGGTTCAGATTTGATTTGTGCATTACCATCTTGAATGTGAAATCCTGATCGAAGCTGACTCTGGTGGGTTGACTTGGCTGGATGCCAGGTGCCCACCAAGGCTCTTTATCACTCACCTCCTCTGCTGGGCAGGGGAGAGAAAATGCAAGGAAAGATAAGATCAAGGACAGAGAGATCATTCACCAGTTACTATCATGGGCAGAACAGACTTGACTGGGGGAAATTATTGACAATTAAATGACCAGAGGGCTGGAGCCCCTCTCATACAAAGACAGGCTGAGGGAGTAGAGGCTGTTCACCCTTGAGAAGAGGAGGCTCCAGGAGCCCTTATAGCAGCCTTCTGGCACTTAAAAGGCCTACAAGAGCTGGAGAGGGACTACTGCAGGAGCATACAGTGACAGGATGAGGGGGATGGCTTTAACTGAAGGAGGGCAGGTTTAGATTAGCTGTTGGCGGGAAATTCTTCACTATGAGGATGGTGAGGCACGGGAACAGGTTACCCAAAGAAGCTGTGGATGTGGAAGGAGGGCAGGTTTAGATTAGCTGTTGGCGGGAAATTCTTCACTATGAGGATGGTGAGGCACGGGAACAGGTTACCCAAAGAAGCTGTGGATGTGCCCTGGAAGTGTTCGAGGCCAGGCTGGATGGGTCTCTGAGAAACCTGGTCTAGTAGAAGGTTCCCTGCCTGTGGCAAGGGGATTGAAACTAGATGATCCCTAAGGTCCCTTCCAACCCAAATCATTCTATGAAATCAGAGTAGGATAGTGAGAAATAAAACTAGATCTTAAAATCCTTCCCCCCACACCTCTCTTCTCCCAGCTCAACTTCATTCATTCATTCATGAATTTTCAACCTGCTCCTGAGGGGCACAGGGGGACAGGGAATGGGGGTTGTGGTCAATTCATTAGATACTGTCTCTGCTACTTCTTCCTCCTCACTCTCTTCCTCTGCTCCAGCATGAAGTTTTCTGTTAAAGATTTAAGAACTTAAGTCAAGATGTGTTGGTGTGTTTTGGCACTTCTCAGGAGCGTGATAAAAAGTGTGATACAGCCCTCAATGTAGTTTGCTTTAAAAACAGTGAACACTTACAATCTGAAAGGATTTTAGGTAGTTCGTAACTCTTACTGCAAATTCTTTCCACCATGTGCTATTGTATCAGCCTACATAGGATCGTCATACTTGAAAAGAGAAATGCTCTCCAACCCCAGCACAATTGTGGTGTTCTTGTATTGGCAATGTCAGGAATGTCTTCGGGAGCTTGTTTTTAAAGCAGTATTCTCAGGAACTGCAACAGGTTGGAAAACTTGTAAGCATCAACAAGTAAACTAAAAGGACAGTGTGTCACAATGTGGTGATATATTAAAAAAATGTGCTGACCGCTTCCTTTGAATTCCAGGGAACTGGAGGACAGAAAAAGAATCCAACAACTCCTGGCTTTACTGGGAACAGATGACGGAGAAGTTACATATTTTCATAAGGAGCCTCCACATAAGGCAAGTTCTATTTTTCTGTAGATCTCCTCTTTGGATTGTAACATGAGTATCTGTATCCCAGAGTCTGACCACAGACCAGATCTGTCCCACAAGTCAAAGGTTGCTAAATGAGCCCAAAGCAGGAGGGATCTGTAGCAGCATCGGGTTTTAGTATAAATGCTGAAAGCTAAGTAGGAACAAGCACACTCTAAGTAGGTCCTTAGAGCATCAGCCTCCTTCTACCTTCAAAACATACGTCCAGGTGAGCCTCTAAAATGTCAGCTAGGAGTCTGAAGTCATCTGGCAAATGGTTGTCAAGAAGATGAGAACACCACAAAAAGGGAAAAAAAAAGTGCAGAAAATGACCAGGCACAGTGTTTGAAGATCAGCTATTTCAGAATGCCTGTCTCTTAGAGCTTCAGTAAAGAAGAATGTGTCAAGGTTGCTGCAGCAGTTTCCTGGGTGGAAGACTGTTGAAGAACCATCCCCTCTAGGCAGCACTGTGTTGCGTATTTCAGAAATGATGCTGAATTGTTTAAATGGCAGTGCATATGATGTGCAGTGTAGTTGAACCTACTCAAGGAAGTCATGAGTCATTTGGATATACAGAGACTACGATGGGAATATAGGATTTATTTTGGAATAAGGTGCAGAAAAAGGCTGAAATATGCTGCATTGTTCATGGTTGCTCTGCACTGCTCAAGTACCTCAAAAATCTTGCAGAAGCTTTAAAATTCCTGGTTTAGGGTAGCTCTAAAATTAGGGCTATTATGTAATATCAACCTAAAGATAAGCATTGGGATTATAACCTGCTCTTTCATGGCCTCCTTTTTTTAGGTGGGTTTCAGTTCAACAGTTGAGTTTCAGTATTTTTATCGCTTAGCTTTTATCTCAGGCTTGTTCAGTATCTTGAATGAATGTGCCAATAAATGAGGCTTCATGTTTCTCTGTCCTGCTGAGACAAGAAGGAGTATAAATGAAGGAAATAACATAATCTTCACCTTCCTCTTCTCTCTGTCCCCAAAATGCTCTTTTTCCTGCTGAGGGTGTTGATTTTCATCCTAATGAAGCCATCAAAGGCAGAATTACTTTCCACTTGTTCTGGTGAAAAAAATAGAGGCAGTAATGGCGAAACTCAGCCACGATAAAGGAAACTTTTCAACATGGGCATTACACTTGTGAATGTCTTCTTGTCTTGTAGTAGAAGTGAGGTAATGCTGTTCTTTTGGATCTCTCGTTTTAACTTTTTAAGATTTGCTCTTGACCACTGCACCTGTGGGGAAGTCAGATGCTCAGTGCAGATGTCTCGTTTCTGTAGGTTACTGTTCCGCAAAGGCTAGCAGAGACCCAGGAACAAGATGATGCTTCTAAGACAGGTACCACGCCAAGCTGAGTAACAGCTGCTCAGCTCTTTTTTTTGTGTGCGTGTGTCTGTCTCCTGTATGCCAAAGTAATTCCTGTCTGGGAATGCTTTCGTGAATCTCCATTAAGTTCCCTAAATGTGTCCATACATAACCATGCAGTACTCTTGCCTTCTCTTCAACGTCTTTTAAAATAACCTTAGCTGGCTTTCGAGTCCCTGATGTGCTCAGCTAAGGAAGAGGCTGTATGACCATCACATGGCTGTTCTGGAACTGTGCAGGTACCAACTGGCCAGGCACCTTTGCCACAGCCATTCCAAGCTGTGAGGTTCTGCTTGCCTTTAGTGTAGACTGTAGTGTGGGTCCATATGCCTACACACTAATTTTCTCTTTTGAAATAATTGTCTCATCAAATTGACTGAAATTAGCCAACAAGCTCAAAACTCATTCAAGCTTTGATGTTTGTGCAGCTGTGACATCTGCCTATTCATCATTTATTTTAAGAAAATGTGTCAAGTTTTCTTTCTATATATGCCAACAAAATTAGGAGGTTGCCTAAATATTGCAATATGATAGAGGAGATAAAGGTATGTGATCACCCTAAGTTCTAAAATACTTTTCTTTCAGCTAACCCTTCTAGAAGTCATTGTGACTGTAGCAGTGGCAACCTTTTTGCTGTTCCTGTAGGCCCACCAGAACATAGTATGTCATGCTTGGAAAGGGGCTGCAAGTACACTGGGAAACCCTTTCCTACTTCTGTTAAATTTCTTCAGTAGGTATGGAGAGGAACACTTCAAAACCAAAAGCAAAAGGAGAGAAACCAGAAAGTCCTGAGAGATATAAAAAAGATGATGAAACACTTCTACTACAGGTAAAAACATTTGCTAGCTGATGGACATAATTGCTGGCTTACAGAAAATTATAATAAAAAATATGCTGTCTGCTTAGATAAGATGTAGATGTGCCAGTTTTATAAATCCCTGCATCTTACTATGGATTCACACTTTGTCAGTTTACTTAGCTATTTCTTTGCTGCGAACGTAAATTTAAGAACTGATTCTGGAAGCTTTATGTAAGCAGATGTTCCACTAATGTCAACTGAAATATGTTGTCCTTAAGTATAGAATGTGTAATTGATGTTATCTCCCGTAATTCAATAGCAGATATGAATTTACATTAAACCCACTGAAGATGCGCAGAGTTGGGTGCTTTGTGGAAGTTTGACAAAAGCAACGTGTTTGAAACAATATTAGGCAGCCCCCATAAGATGCACTGATACAATGAAATGTTCCCTTTTCTAGACTTCCAGAAAAGTTTAGGTATAGGTAGCATGACAGAATGAAAGATAAAATGTGCAGAATCATGAGCTGGGGAAGATGGCAGAAGTTGTATGTAAAGTATGAGGAAGGATGAATCATGAAAAGCAAATAAAAAACAAACTTGTGCAGCAGATATTGATGGTGGTTGTTGTTGTTGCTTTTATTATTATTAACACTATTTGTTCAAGTGAAGGTACAGAAGTGTCTCTGCACATTCCACAGGATTTGTTAGATGTGTGCAATTTAAATCTTAACAATATCTTCAATCTATTGCTGCTGCTCATGGTATGCTTCTCTTGCCTATAGCATGATTTTTAAAAAAATGTTTTAGTTTTTTGAATACTTAGCATTAAAACGAAAACAAAAGATTGAGAAATTAGAACTGCCAAAGGTGTTATCAGGTAGTTTTTGATCTGAATCTTGGAATTTAGAGAGACTTGCAAGGACCAGAGCAGAGCTGGTGTGAGGTCTTGTTCAGTAATGTCTTTGTTTGCTTATTCAGGTGAAGGCCCTGCAAGCTCAGATAGAAGAACAGACACGATTAGCTAAGGAACAGGTTGAGGCACTACTCGAGGACAGGCGGATTCAGATGGAGGAAGCTGAGGTCCGGCATCGGAGGGACCAGGAGAAGATAAAAACTATAACAGAAAAGTGAGTGCGTGAGAATGGCCATGATGTAGTCATGAGATGAGAAGAGAGGGAGCAATAGAAATGTTATGACTTTCAGTGTGTTGCTTCCTGCAGCAGGCAGAAAAGCAAATTATGCAGCCATCTAGTAGTGTGTGCGGAAGATGAGTGGAATAATCTGCATGTTAAAAACCCTCTTTCACATTGGAAGAACAGCACTTCTTTCATTAGAGGAGAGTTAAACTCACATTTAGATTATGTATCTTCTCCTCTGCTTCTTCCAACATGCAGTGATGACTGAGGAAATTAAGGTAGGGACTAGGAAAGAAGTTAACTCCACTGGGATCCCTTTTTGCAGGCTCCATAAGACCCAAAATCTCTTATATGAGAGTACCCGTGACTTACTCCAGCTCAAGTTTGATGCCAGAGCCAACGAGAAAGCATGGATGGCAGAGAAGGACAGTCTGTTGAGGAAACTTCGCAAAGATCTGGATCATCTTGTTTTCAGCACAGAGCCAGGAAAAAAGAAGCAGAGAGAGTCAAAGAAGATGATTCAAGAAGATGATGGAGCTTCAAAACTCCACAGCAGAGAAATAAAGGTAATTTTTTTTGTCTTTAGTAGAGGCTCTTAAACAGTTTTTGATTAGAAAATTGCAAGCACCTTGGCCTTTGCACAATAGGCAGTCACTAGCAGCAGTTTCAAAGCTGTACTGGATTGCCTTAAGTGACATTGTTGTTGGCACTAATCTAAATAAAAAACCTCTCCTGCTTCAAAATCAGCATCACTTTCAAATTTCAGGTAAAATGTATAGTTAGGATTTATGGTAGCATGTCACTGTCAGTTTCTTTCATGCCCAGAAAACATCCCTAGTTCTGTAAGCCATGTGATAAGGGGGGCCAACAGTTTTTAACCTGCTGATTGCACATGGCCCTCTGTTCCTGTAAGTGCTCTGAGCTAATGGTCTTTGTGTGCTGTGCCTGGATCTTCCTTGCTGCTGTCAGGAGAGGATGAGTCCTCTCAATTAGTGTCTTCCAGCTCTTCTCTAGTAGTCTGAATTTTTCTTCCACTATACTTCCAGTGAGAAGTTGGGAGGTAGGAATAAGGAATTGGAAAGTAAACAAGCAATAGGGAATTGTTTTCATCTACCATTGAATGCACGTGCCTCTCAAATGCAGTACTGGCAAGCAGCTGTGAAAGGGGAGTTACAGCATTAGTTGAATGTTACTTTTAATGATGAGCATTCGTACAAAACTGGTAACTTAATTCAAAGGTTTTGGTAACGGAACTGATGTTAGAGTATTGTCCTCACATACTTACCAGCTCTAGTTCCAGTTGTTAATTTTTATTTTCCTGTCATATTGGCAATGTTATCACACTTGATTTTTCAGATCAGGAGAAGTTTTGTAATCACAATCTTGAGTTGATTCTTCCTGTTCCTCCTATGTCCTAGTTACTGCAAGACAAGCTAATGCAGGAGAAACACCTGTCACACATGTACAGAGAGCAGTGTGTCTCCCTGGAGGGGGAGGTGGCTAGGATCCGGGAGGAGAGAGATGCTGGCAAAGAACTCTTTAAGGTAATTAGTCTGTAACCATCTGCTAGCTGTGTGGTGATCTTGCAGCCTTTACCCTGTACAGCCCACTGAGTTTTCATCTCCATAGGAACGCTCGGAAAAGATGGGGAAGCGCCTGAAACTGATGACTCAGCGATGCGAGGCCTTGGAAAAACGTCGTAGCATGGAAGTAGAGGGCTTCAAGAATGACATTAAACAGCTTCAGCAGAAGCTGAAAGATGTAGAGAAGCAGATTTATAAGGTAACAGCTAAGCATTTCTGAGGCAGACTTATGGGCTTATCCTGTAGAGGTGTATTCTCAGTATTTAATGTGGTATTTCCCCTAGAGTTAAGGAAATAATGCCTTTTCTAAGTGCTCATTTAAATATCAATATCTGACAAAACTTGCCTCCTATGTATTTTACAAAGCAAAAAAGATTTGTCTTTGTTTATCAATTAGGCATCAAGCTTACCAGGAGCTGTACTGGCTATACATTAGCTGTGTATTTTTGTTTCCACTCTCAAGTTCTTATGTGATACCTGTTAGATTACTTAACTGTCTCAAAATTGCAAGGCAGTAGTTTGAATCAGAAATTTATCCTGCAAAGAAAATAATTATTTTCTTTGTGGGAGCTATAGTGTTTGGTTCTGTTCCAGTAAGAGGTAGATCATTGGTTTAAGTATTGTGAATATTCTATTTATTACTTTGTTGATATGTCATTTGTAACTTTGCAAAAATGGCTGCAGAAGCAATGGCTGGAAGTTGAAACTGTGTTCTCTGCAGCAGCTTCCAGATGTGTAGATGAACATCAGAACAGCGTAGAAGGGAAGCCACAGCCTTGATGTTGCATGGAGTTTAGGATGAGACATTTGTCTATAATATGCTTGAGAGGATGATCTTGGCATAACTCAGACTCTCCTTCAGGAGTCTGGCAGTGCTACTGATTCACTCTTTTCCTGTGCTTTTGGTGCACAGTTCAGTTTACTCAGACTAATGCATTTATTTTGATTAAAGGTTTCAAATTTTTAATATATATTTTTTTAATGGCCTGCGAGTTTTTAAACTTTATTCTTTAAGGACTAACAGCATAATTCGAAAGGTGGGGGGAAGTGTGTATATACCTTTACTGCAGACTGGTATGTTTTATATCTGTGGGCGTGCTCTTAATTGTCTTCTCAATTTCTTAACACTGTTAACCACAAGAGGGCAGGGAAACAAAATACTTGCAAGAAGTCTCCAGAGTAATCATTAAATCCTTCTCATCACTCGAGGTCAAAATTATTACAAATGACTAAATTTCCTGATTTGCATATTAAAATCTTTGACCAAGAACTACATGATGACAATAAGAAACCATAATGGGTGAAGAGAATAGAGGGATTTTAGAGCAGCTTCCAATGCTGTGCCCTTGAAAGTAACTGGGCTGGCATGCTATCCAGTTGCAGGGTGACAGGAAATGTCAGCCCTGGCCAGCTTGCCATCAGGAATTCTGATTATCCAGCAGCCTTTGTTCAGCTCAGTACAGGCCATGTGGCACTGCCTGAGTCAAGGCGTTGTACTTGAACTGCTCTTGAATCCTGTGCAGTTCAGAGGGCAGCAGGTCGGCCACAGCAGTTAGAACACCTCTAGTTTTAATAGCAAAAGATGATAAAATGTCATCTTATCCTGAGGTACTTAGAACTTACTTAGTACCTGAGGTACTTAGAACTTAGAACGAGTTACTTGATAAATACTTTGACTTGCCCATTTTTGTGGGTCTCTAAATAATACAGGAACTAGAAAGGAGTCAACAGGCTATGAGTCAACTTGTGTATATTCTATTAAGATTTCTTCCTTGCCAGTAATATAATACAACAACATAATATTATGAAAGCTTTCTTCTCTATTTTTGGTTCTGGAGCACCTTTCTATTGGTGATGTGCATTATCCTAGTGCTATTAACTTACACGTTTTCTTTGCTGGCTAGAAAGGGTCTCCTTTAGAGTTCTCTCCCTCATATACATATCATAATACTCCCTAAATTGTATTCTGTACAGCTTTGTTTTTCTTAATCTGTTTTTCTTTTTGTTTTTAGGTGGCTCAGAATTTGGGACCAGACCAGGATCTTGCAATTCTACGTGAGGTCCGCCAAGGAAACAAACTAACACGTAAAATTCAAGGAGAACTAAAAGACTTAAAAGCAAAAATCTACTGCTTAGAAGATGAACTACGGCTCTGCTGAACCTGAATTATTAGCTGGCATCCTAATTTTAGGAATGGGACATTGCTAGACTTGAATAGTCCTATGCAAGAACAGCTCCTGCTTGTTTGTTTCCTGGCATCCATTGACAGAAGTTTTGAGGAAATCTGCAGTTAATGTCATAAAGGTGTACATGAGCCATTCCTAGTGTACCAGATTATATTGCTGTTTGAGCTGAGAGATGGCACCTGATAAAACTGACTTTAAAAGTACACGATGACTGATGTATCAGGAGTGTGTCTATGACTATATCTTCATATCTGTGGTAGAGATCAGTGTGTACTGTCCTTTGTCTTTATTTGGAGCATCTTATAAACCACATATATGGTTATAATGAAATTAATAATCATAGAAGGATCTAGTTCAAGGTCCAAATTTTGGCTGACATTTCCCTATGTGAGAAGCAGCTTTTAAAATAGTTGTTACAATTACTGTTTTGGTGCTTAGCACCTCAGATGTAACGGAAATTCTCATATAGAAAGTCCGTACTAAAATGCCCTATATTTGACTCCTGGACAGCATAACTATTTTTAAATGGCTCCCCTTTTCTCGGTTTTAGCCTAATTGGAACAAACCTAACTGATTTAATATGGTGGGAAAAGATAACCCATTACAGAACTCATCTTGCAAGGATGAGCAACATCTACGTGTGTTTGGAATGCTTCGTGGGGAGGAAGGCTGAATTTCGTTTTCTCTTCCCCTTCCTCCCAGTTTTTTTAACACACAGAGGAAGCCCATAATAAAAGGGATCTAGTATCTTCGTTAACCACCATATCTGTCTTTGTAGCTCTAAAGAAGATCATGGTTATGTGCAGAGAAATCATGGTCAGCTTTTGCTACAGCAGTTGTTGCTACTGAACTGTAATAAACTGGGGTGGAAGAGCAGGTGCCCAGTTGCTACATGAGAACTGTAACTGTAGCTATATAATGATTCTCTAGCCATATGGTGATTATCTTCCTACCAGACATCACAGTTCTCGAAAACAGGTGAAATCATGAAAAGGGTTACAACATGGCTTCAGCCCAGTTTGTAATTGCAGGTATTCATGCTTCTACTGTAGCATCAGCAAATCTTGTCCACCTTGCAGCCTGAGAGCAGATCTGTAGTGGAAAATGGATTTCATTGCCTCTGTTTCCTACTTCACCAGTCTTGACCTTGTTTCTGGAGTGTACACCGTATAGGCTACTAGCACTTCCTTTCCCTTTGAGAAGAACTTAGTGTGTGAAAGCAGGCAATTTCTTTTGTATATGGAAGTGGCAGTGCAGATCCTCATTTAGTGTTTCATGGGTAGATATGGAAAAGACGGATGTTTTTGTGCTGTGAAGGTTTGGAGAAGGAAGAACTGTTTATAGCATCAGCTATAAAGCAATGCAGGAGGGGAAATTCCCTTAAGACATCCATACCCACTTCAGTTGTCTTAACCTGTTTGTGACAAGCTTGCTGTCCCTTATGGTCCTGTACTGTGGCTTTTATTCTGTATGTGTTCTCGAGGGCAATTGATCACAGACTTCAGTGTGAGTGGCTGACAGTCTGTGCCTGGGTGCTCAGCTACACTGCAGCTTGCAAGGGGCTGTTTTAAAGGATGTTGCACTGATGAGTTGAGCTGATAATGCTGAACTGTTCAGAAACTGGTTCATGAACAACTTGGGTGCCGATGTGATGTGGACAGTTAAGGATGGCTATTTAATGCTAGCCGTCATTTAGTCTCACACTCTCCTAGCTACTTTCTTATAGAAATTGAGCCAATTAAAGTGAGTTTGTAAGTGAAATAACGTACTACTGGTTTGAAGATATCAAAGTTATCACAGGGCCTAAAAGGCTGCTTCTGAAAATTGCTACATAATGAAGCCTTAGCCACCCACTCAGCAGGATCCATCTACTTAAATTCAGCTGATGGGAACCTAGCAAAAAAGGTCTCTTGAACCTATAGAATCCTGTTTATTTTCAACTCTTCCAAGCTAAAGAATTGCCTGTGAAATGACATCTTCCTCACTTGAAAGCTGTGAAGTATATCGGGATAAAGACTTCAAGCTTTGGCATTCGGGTTTGTAAGACTAGGAGGAAGTACTGGGGGAAGAAGGATGTAAATGTTTAATTTCCTGTCTTCCTTACCAATATTCTTTAATACTTGAAAGACTGAACAAAATAAAATGACCACATTCCTAATATATCTGCTAGTGTATCAAAATCAAAGTGCAGTTTGAACACGATTCTTAATATGTCACTAGGCTATGAACACTTCCTATGTGAGGGGGCTGGGAGGGAAATTACGGTATTGTTACTCTGGAAATCCATTTTATTTGGAAGCTTGAATATTTGTCCAAGTGCAGGAAGTGCGAAGTATTGTACATGCTCTTTCTGTGTGACATCACGTGATCACGTGAAATGTTGCCAAAACAAATGGGCACCTTCATGCCAAGAACTGCTTAAAAGAGCCGAGTGCTTCCTACCACTGACAACTACCTTTTAAATGTCAACAAAGCATTACTGGCATTTTCAAAAGGGTTTCCTGGGAGAAGTTCCGCTACCTTAATTACTCAATTTTTTCCTACAATTTTTGGGTAGAAATCAAAAGATAGCATTTACTCCACAGATTGATTAGCTTTTTTGCTAATTGAAGTTAGTAATGTGTGACTTGTATCATGTCTATACAGCTAATGCCAGGTTATGAGTGTAGGAGCACAGAATTTGAAAGATTTGCAAAATGTCTGCTTCTAAGAATAGAGAGACTATAGTACAGGATTAAAGGTTAGAACTGGACAAATGTTCTTATTGGGAGCCAAGATACTAAAATATCTCTTGCATAACTAGGAGAAAAATGAGGAGCAGGGGAAACCTTATTGTTGTGTAGCTTTATTTAAGTAAGGAAGGACTGCCTACTTTTCAGAAAGAATGTTGAAATATTGGTTAAGGCACAGAACCACAGATGATTCAGAGGAAGAGAGAAGGTTGTGCAAGAACTCATTTTGTCTTGCATTAAGAAGACTGATTAATATGTGTCTCTTGAAGACAGAAAACAACCCTACCAAAGGCCTCTCTATCCTAGCAGGGCAATGCTGAGCAACAAAGCAGCCTGAACCTGAAGTTTATTTTAAAAGGCATACATTTTTAACAGGGAGATTGTGCTTTTTCCCTTACTGTAACAAACTAGGTGTGGAGGTAACAAATTTTCCATCTCTATCTTCAAAGCAAAAATTATTTCAGCTCTGGAGAAGGTAGCTTGTTTAAATAAGTTACTGGGTTTGACCCATTAGAACTTAATGAAATATAATGACATGAGCTAACAGGAAATCATTTAGTGGTTCCTTCTGGCTTCAAACCTGTGATGTATTTATATGCAGTATTTGAAGGAGTTTTTTAGTTTCCATGCAGTTGCTTTAATTATAGGGACATGCCGTGTCAGCTAACCCTACACAGCAAGGTTATACAAGGTAAAACGAAACCAAACCAAAATTTTAAAAAACCCCTTGTAGTCTTCCTGTATCACACTCTGCAGTGATTCCCAAGTGCATTGATGCTGTGACAGCACTCAGGCAGATCAGCAGTTCTCACAGCTGTCGGAGTAAGTCTAAACAGTAATATAGTATGTGCTTGTATGCAGCTTATGTAAATAGGATTATCAGTTCAGAAACACATACATTTTACCACTGTGGATGGGCTCTCTGGGCAGCCTGATATTCTGGAATTGAAATGTTTCTATGTAGGCCAGTAATTCTTTGATAATCAGATAGTATTTTTGAGACTAGCTGGGAGTAACACACCTACGTACTTTGTTCTGGTAGATTTGTTCATACTCATGAAAAGTGGTGTTGTTCAGACTTTGACTTAAAGTTCACCAACACATTTAATTTGATGTACTAGAGTGTGTCTGTGCCTGCTCAGTCAAAATCCTAATAAAGGTGTCCTATTTGTCCCCATTCAAAGTGGCATCGTAAGTCATTAGTAGATAAGGGGCGTTTTAAGAGTTTTCTTTCTAATTTTTCTGCAATATTTTGCTCTTCTATTTTCAAGTTGCTTTAAATTGAAAGAAAATATCCCCTTTACTCCCTGAAGTGTTTTTGTTAAATTTTCAAGTCTAGCTGTAGAAGTATATACAGTTTTTAGCCTATGGATTGGGATTATGCACCAAAACATTCTTGGACACAGTGTAGAAAGTGTGAGTGGTGGGAGCTGCAGTGATTCCTTTTGACTGCTGTCTTCATAAGGTTTTAGACGAAAAGAGCAAAGTTTGTTTGCATTCTTAGGTTGCATCAAAAGTTAAGGACTTTCTGTCCAAAACAGGCCGTCAGAGGTAACCAGTGTTTAACCCACTGGCAGGAAACATTTCTGCTATGACTGAAGTATTTGAGAAGAGTGTGGTGGACTTCTGGTATTTCCCATTTAGCACCAAATGAACTGTTGGAGAAAGGGCATCTTTGAATGTGGGGTAGAGCGGCTGCCCTTCAAGTAAGCTCCAGCGATACAGCTTGAAAAACAGAGCCCTCAATAGGGTTGACTGTTCACTCACCCTGACTAAATTGCATATTTTAAGAATTGCAATGCTGTTGGACTGGGGACGGATGTGTAAATACAGATTATTTGGGTTTATTCAGAAAACCCAGAAAGGTTTTTAACACAGAAGTGCTTCAGTGTTAAAGCAAGACAATTTTTAACTGCACAGGCATGAAGGGATTCACTCTTGAAATGCATTTGATTTTAATACGAAGCTCAGGATTTACCCTGGTGAAGCATGTCTGGGATGTGCTGAATGCTCCTGTATTGATTCAGAGATCAAATTGCTTTTCTTTTACTGTAAACATTTATCTCAGTATAGAGTCACTTCTAAACCATCCAGAACAACAGTTTTTCCTTTTCAATCCTAGCCTGGGTGGACAGATGTCTACAGGGAATGCTGCTCATCTTTGTGTTCTGTAATGTCTCTGGTTACATGACTGTGATGCATCTTTGGGACTTCTTGAAAAGTAAGGATGATAAGCACAGTCACTTAAAATATAAACCAAGTATTATTATGTTTAAGACAGGAGAAGGAAGAAATTTAGGCAAGACTAGATTTTGAAAACACGGATTTCCAAAATTATCAAATACATACATACATCTTTCATTATGGTAAATATCTAAAGCCCGCAAAGTCTCTTGAAAGTTCTCAGCTTAAAATGTAGAAAAACCTTTTTCAGGAAGTACAAGTGTGTGCTGTAGATATCAAGAGATTGTTCTGATGTGCAGAAAGCGGTTTAGGTCAACTCCTGGGGCAGGACCTGCAATCAGGAGGTGTTCCTAGAGGCACTGGATGAAGTTCCTGTGAAAATGTGTCCTCTTGCCAGCTGAAAGGAAGGTCAACTATTTCTATGTAACTTTATCTGGACAGTGAGGACTTCAGACCTATGAAAAGAGTTATGCAGTGAAAAGACAGAATCATGAACGAGGCTTTCCACCCAGAGAGCCAAGTTGTAGGAGAGCCATGGGACTGTGATCTTGTCAGTCAAAGTCATGGGCACGCGTGCAGCGAAAGGAAGTCTCAAACCCCAGCTCAGGCCACGCCATACAAACGCTGGCAGTGTAACTGTGTTGGTAAAATAGGACTATGTCAGCACAACCCACCCTATCAACACAACTTCACTGGGCAAGGAGGGCCTTTTGCTGATAGGTTGTTAATTGTGGGGTCACACTGGTTCCCTTACAGTGGTGTTCAACTGCGGTGTTGACAGGGATTTTTCTGGGATTGCTCCACCAGTAATGCTTTTTAGAGCCCAATCAAATCCCGAGGAGCCAAAAAGAGGAATAATGGGGAACTGTGTCTTCAGAAACTGCCTTTTCCTCCTAGAAACACTTCTGCCTTTGAGCCATTTCGATGAAGAATGTTGAGATGAAGTCATTGTTTGTGCTTCAGAGCATAGCTGAGGTCAGGAAGAGGGGTATGGAGCCACCAGGGTGGTGAAGTCTAGGGACAGTTGGGTATCTTTGGTGTGGAACTTGTAATTAGTGTTGAAAATTGCACAAGAAGAAAGAAGGGAAGGAGCAAGTGGCAGATAATTGAACCTTTGGGGAGCCTACAGAGAAACAAGGTTGGCATGGAGCTAAAAGTGATTTACAGAACAGAGGAATATTTGTTAGATAACTAGAAGCAAAAACATAACAAGAAGAGGCAGAGATGGATCTAGAGAGGGGAGCCAGGAGGAACAGGAGATGCGCGTTAAGTGCTGCACTTGTATCAAAGGCTGCTTTTATCACGAGGAAACGTAGCCAAAATAGAAAACAAACAGCAGCTCAAACAAAGCCAAAAAATACTCCAGTTGGCTCCTCTGGCAAGGAGTCAGTTTCTTTGAAGTGGGTATTCAGGGTGGGCTGGGAGAGATGTGTCCTGAAGCCAGCAGCAATGTCCAGTATTGAAGGCTGGTCCCTCAGGCAGTGAGCAGTGTCAGCTCTCTGTCTGAGCCACCTCCACACACCACGGGCCCTGTTCCTGCATGGCCACCTCCAGCTCGGCTGCTGCTCCTCTCCCTGAAGGGGTGACCCCAGCACACGCTGCCATACTGCACACAGTGCGGATGAGAGAGGTGGAGGTCTGGGCATGCACTCGTGTGACTTGGGATGCTTGAGAATTTGGGAATATAAGACTGCTAGTAGACTTGAAATAAAAGCAGTTACGTGAGGTGGTTTTAAACATCACTGCCAGAATCTTATTCCTGGACATCTGTTCTTTCTGCAATGGATCAGTGGTCCAAAATATGTTATTTTAAGTACAGTGCAGAGCTATTCAAGTTTATGACTTCACTTTTTATTACACATTCAGATTAATTTTGTTCCTTAATACTGTTCTGTTGTAATTATATTGTAACAGATAGCACCATGCCATAGTCATTTCCTTCAGCTTTTTCTCCAGAGACAAGAGTTTTTCTGTATCACAGCACAGTCCTATCAAGAAAAAGTTTGTTTCTTT
Source organism: Rhagologus leucostigma (assembly GCA_013397725.1). NCBI lineage: Eukaryota > Metazoa > Chordata > Aves > Passeriformes > Rhagologus > Rhagologus leucostigma. The sequence continues at coordinate 1,805,733 of VZTD01001489.1, read as the reverse complement.
AGAAGTCGACAATGCTACTGTTAGCCTTTACTTTCACTTTTCCCTTCCCTCCATTTTACTACAATGTTCACTAGAGAAAAATGTGATTACTTATTTTAATATGCAACAAAGTGCAGTTGTTATTTTTCAAGCATAAGGTTGTTCATTTAAGAAATGCAGACAACTTTCTGCTAAGAATGCATAATCCAATTCTCATTCTTTAAATGGTAAACAAAGTTTAATTTAGATCTGTATTTATTACCCACTTTTCTTAGTATTTTCTGCCTTTTTTTGGAACAAATATAAAAACTGGGTTTATTTCTCTCATGCTGGATAAACCCCAAACCAACACGCCACCAAAAAACTCTTAACAGCGTTGTGTCCTCATGAGAGTCCTGCCTTGTAATGGTTAAACTGCACAGAGCTTCCCATTTTTAGCTGTGTGGGTACTGCTGGTGTCTGGCTATTGGCAGCTCTTTCTGTTTACACTGGAGGAATTATTCCCCATTATTCAAGCTCGGATGATGGATGTGCATCTGCGGCCTCAAAGGAGGTAGGAAGGAGGAACACGAGCATTGCATCCTCAAAAGCTGCACAACGGACCTTGTCCCAGGGAGGCTGCGGAGGTCCAAGGACAGAGCCACTCACCAGGCTCCCCCACCATGGCATTTGTTTCCGACTTGAGAAACATGTCTTTCCAGCTCTGCAATGGGGCACAGACCCTCTGCATGTGCTTTCCGTGAACGAGAGAAGCCTCCCCAACACAGAGCTGAAGGGAGATGGCTCTGAAATCTTTGTGAGACGTTCCTATAAAGGGAACTCTCATCCCTTGGTCCACGCCAGCTGTGTGACAGGTAATAGCAGCGTCCCTCGGTGCTGCCTGGATGCTGGGAACGTGCTGTTCAGCACTTGATGCCCGGGACTACGGATGCTGCTCCAGCTCCCCAACCAGTGCCGGCACTCTGCCAGTGTCAGCCTGTCCCTGCTGGGACTCACACCACTGTTCCGTGTCCCTCAATGCCGTTTAAAAGGCCTTTGGCACATTTTTAAGCTAAAGAACAGCAAGTGCCTTTTTGCACAGCCTCACACTTAAGAAGGCTGCTTCAATAGGGGTCTGAAGGGAAAAAAAGAGTTTATCATCATTTCATCAATTTTAAAAACCAACTTCAGCCTGAGGGTTTCTGTTCACGGTCCCACACAGCACAGGAGCTGCATGGGTGCAGGAGCAGAGCTGTGAAGGGGAACAGTTGCCACCAATGACCCAACACCCACATCACACATTTTTGGAAAGGGGTAACTCTGGACTAGCTCCCCAGCTGGATACACGACGTACGTCCCAGGTGTTATCTCCCACTTTCCTTCACCGAGGAGGAATCCAGTCTGCAGCCTCCAAGACACCTTGGTGATGTGAATGAAACCAACAGCACGGGACGGACTCTGAGAAGTCACTTCAAAAGCGTGCTTGGGACACATAATGAAGCAGCAATGTCACCCAGGGAAGGTCCTGGTCTTCCTGGGAGCCTCTGCCATGCTCGCGCGGAGGGGTCTGACAGCGTAACACCGCATCTGCTCAGCTGCTTCAGAAAGCAGGTTTGGAGGCTTCATCAGCCCTCTTCCTCCTCACCGAGCAACGCACTTCCAACTACGTGTATCTGTTGCACCAGGTGACAGACACTTTAAAATGGATTCAGCTGTGTGTAGTAACAGCGCGAATTTGAATCGTCCCCTCTCGTTCTACTTCCCTCCCGGCGGAGGAGTTACCATCTCCCGTCCGCTCACCGGAGGGATCCATCAACGCTCCTGCTGGCACGGGGACCGGCTGTCAGAGGGGTTCGGAGCTTCCTCCGCCACCGAGGCGGCTTTCTGTGGCCCGGGCAGGAGCGGAGCCCTCCGGCAGCGCCGTCCCGGGGGCTGTCCCGGCTGCCGGGCGCTCGGCGGGGCGGAGGCAGGTGCGGGGGGCGGCGGCAGAGCGGGGCCGGAGCTGCCCGCGGGGGCGG
>VZTD01001489.1:1732510-1803672 GCA_013397725.1 Rhagologus leucostigma | reverse complement strand
GGGGGTCCCGTCCTTCGCAGCCCGGGCGCCGCCCCCGTTCCAGGCCGGCGGGGGACGCGGGCTGAGCGCAGCCGCTGGCGTCGGAGCGGGGCTTTGGCCCCCGGCAGGAGACGGGCTGGGGGTTCACTGCCCTGCCTTCGGCCTGCGGCTCTCAGCCCCTCTCCGTCGGGAGACCTATCCAAATCTGACCGTGCGGGAACTGCGGAGCCCGGAGCCACGGCTATGAGATGTCTCTCGTTCTCGGTGCCCCGGCGCTAACCTGGAAGGCAGCAGAGATGCTTTGAATGCGGCTTTGATGCGCGGAGCGGTGTATGCAGAGCAGGAGGGAATGCATACCCTGGAGAGGCGCACCGCCCGCCTGCTAACGGGCTCGCTTTGTGCGAACCTTCGGGAGCACGGCGGGGATCGGGCGAGTTGCAATGAGCTGCGCTTCTGTTTCCGAAGTAGAGGAAAATTCTATCAGTGTCGTGTAGCTTCTTACGCTTCTCTTCTTTGAGTTACAGAAAAGTTTCGAATGGCTCATGGTATTGTAAAAGGCTGTAATGTTGCTGCTGTTTTTAAATAATATCAGTACTGAGTACTAATCTAATTTGAAGGTATGTTTTCAACTACGTGTGGGTGTTTAACTATTGATACTTTCCAGTATATTGGTCCTTTTATTACGTGTTATAAATCTCCTAATTTTTACTCCCACGAGTCAGGCTTGGTTTCAGTCTTAAAGCCTCGGACTGTGGCTGTGCAAGGAGCACCATGAATGTCTGCTCCTACAAAGTCCATTACAGGACTTCAACTTGTACATTTGGTCTGTATAATACATGATGTTAAGGCTAAAAACACGTATTTATTGTTCCAGCAGTGTAACAGATCTGATTTCTTTGGCTAGGATAAATCCTCTAGTTATAATCCTTTTTTTTTTTATGCCCGGTGGAATGAGAAGATGAGTTGTCCTACGAGTCCGCTTTGCATTACATCTTTCACCCAACCTCACCATGCCTTTTACTGTACATCACTTTGGCAAAACCCCACCAAAAATGCTTAGAGAGGATTTGTACAGGTGGGCAGAGGGCTTGTGTAGAAGCAGGGGAGAAGACAACTCCGAAGTATTTAAAATAGTGGTTATGAGGAGAGAAGGGCTGAGTCAGGTGTTTGGAGTTGTACGGCTGATGGTCCTTTCACTGCCAGCAATGCGAAGGGAGGAGGAGGGGGTGGGAGAAACAGGCTGAGAGAGTGGCTGAGCAGAGATGTGCGGGAGAAAACAACTGTCTTAGTGAATTGGGTTCTTCCTCTTTGCTTTAAGACAGGGTTGCTTTTACACCTCTTGTAGAAGTCATTCTGTTTTAAGACTGAAACTGGAAACAGTGAGATTACTACAGTTACTACCAACCAAAACAGAACACGAGCAAAATAATTGCATTATATTAAAGTTCAATTATATAAAGTTCCAGGTTCTCCCAAATCCACCAGAGACGTTGCTGCTCATTGCAAACAGAAGGTATTTAAATGCTGCTGGAAAGTCTGGGAGGGTAAAATCCTCTGGCAGGCAGTTCCTCACGGCTCAGCATCACAGAGGGCTGTGGTCACACTGGGCACTTGGTGTCATGTTTTCTTGGCCTTGTAGCCAGAATCCTGGAACCTGCTAACAGGAGGAAGGTTAATCTGTGACCTTCCCCACCCTTCCTCTTGCCCTGCTACCTCTAAAAGCCTGTTTTGTTTTAAGAGAAATCAGAAATCTGAGCAGAAGACAAATAGCATTTGTTTTCTTTTGGTTGTTAACACTAAGTAATATTTTCTTCTCTGGGGACAGGGACGGCTGTGTTTGTGACTCCATGTGGTGACTCCTTCCAGGATCCCAGGAAGCTGGTGTAGGAGGGAGTGACTCTCCGAGCAATTAGTACTTTTCCCCTTGTTTCTGCATTGTTTTCTGTTGCGTGTCCCAGGTGGGAACCCTACTGTAAGTCACGCCTGGGACCAACCAAGAGCTGCCACCTCAACTTAGCTGATGCAACAGCCTCCCCAGTTATTAATGATAAAATACAAAAGCTCTCTATTGGGCAATTTTTCTAGGCAAAAGGCTAAAAGGCTCCTCCTTTGGGGCCAGAAAGATGAAAAACTGCTGGGTTTGGAAGATCTACAGGAGATCACTGTTTCCATCTCCTGTGTCTGTAATGGAGTTTCTTGTTGCCTCCCTAAAAGGCACTGTAGAACAGCCTGTGTATGGAAAGCAAAGTATATTCTTCTCTTTCCAGAGAAGTGATTCCTCCTCTTGCAAAGCTGTAAGGACTCAGAGAAAACATTTCTTTTCCTCTCAGCCATGCGTGAGATGGAGCACAGGCCCCTCCGATGCCCCCACACCATCCCTGCCCTCGAGTCAGTGCTTTAGAGCAAGTCTTCAGGCACGGTGGATCCTCCCCAGCTGTATGGTCCTCTCCTCCTCTTACCCCCGAGGTCAGTGTGTGGTGGAGAGAGCAGATGTCAGATGCCCAGGGGAGTGGGTTGTGTGTTTGGGTAAGTGATGCTTAAAAATTGGGGCCCTGACTGTCCTCTCTTGAGGTGTGTGCAGCTCTGCTGGGCAACGAAGTCAAGCACATAAAATAGCTTGGATAAAAGTGAGTAAGGAGTCCAGGAGAATATCCTGTAATCATCAGTATCCATTGGCATTTGTGGTGCTTCATCACCATGTGCTGGGAGAGCCTCCAGCATGAGGTTCAGGTTGCTGTAATGTTGAAGTCAAAGGCTGAGGGATCAGCCTGAGGTGCAGAACTCGTGCCTGGTGTACACCATGGGTTGGGATTTCAGTGTGCCAAAGTTGATCTGGGCCCATTTCTAGCTGTCAGGGGGTTGGGATGGGCTGGACAGGCACAGAGGATAGTACGGGCTCTTGAGAGCGATGGCTTTCCTTTGAAGGTGGTGCTGGAATGAGTAGTTGGGCAGGTAAAGGAAAAAGCCTTTTTTTTCTTGTGATGTGAGTGTATTAGGGTGGTATTCCTACATTCCTTCCCAGGGAGCCTCGCTGGCAGGACTGTGTGCTCGTGGGTAGGAAGGTGTTTCTGTTGTTGTGGGGTTTGCCTTTTTCTTCCCTTTTTTTTTTTCTTTCCTTTTTTTTTTTTCTTTTTAAATTGAGCATGTTTGGCTGGCTTGCTGCCCTGAAGGTGTTTATAGGAATCTTAAACATGTTTACAGCTGAGTGAAGAGAAGCAAGCAGGCTGATGTGAGCCGAAGATGGGCACACTCCTCACACGAATTGTGGCCTGTTGTCATCCAGAACAAGCTGTAACAGGCAGGACACGGCCTCCCTGCCAGGAAACCCGAGGAGCAGGAGACAGGCTGTTTACTCCTGCTGCTGACAGGCACTAACCTCTCTGGAGTGGGCTCTCCAGTAGGAATGTTTTTCTCGTCTTTATGAGCTGCTACACAGCACACTTTGCTCCTGCTGGAGATGGGGAAACTTTATTATTTCAAGGGTGAATGAGGTGTTGGGGAGGGAGAAAACACAGAGGCCTGGAGAGCAAGTCCTGCATCCTGCCTTTACTGCTGTAATGCAGTTGGCTTGGCATCAGGGATGGAAGGGACGAGGCAGGGAGAGGTCTCTCCTCAGGGAAAGCCCTCATCCCAAAATACTGGCACTTCCCAGAGCTTCTGCAGTGCTGTTTGGATGGAAAAGGTGGTGGGTCTGACAACTCCTCCTGCTACCTCTGTTCTTCTCTTCTGTGCCCCGCAGTGCCTCAGCTTGCCCACCTGTGCAGCAGGGTGTGACTGAGGGAGCAAGGCTGGGGTCAGTGGGCTGTGTTTGCAGGCAGGATGTGCAGCGATCCCCCTCTGCTCTAAAATCTTGTGTCAACATAGTAAAAACAAAGCCCCATCCCAGAAGAAACTTGGAGGTGAGGTCATTCCCAGCCATTGCTGTGCAGAATCTCTATTTTCTGCTGCAAAGACCATGGTATTTCAGGGGTCTATAAATCATCTGCACTGATTTCTTTTATTGCAGGTGTGTGTGTCACACTGAGCCAGGCACAAGGAGGGTGTTCAGGATTAGATTAGAATCCTGGGAGGTGCAGCTGGTAGGAACAAGGAGTTGGGGGCCCCTTTTTTAACTTGCCTTTCCCGAATGCTTCAACCTACCCCCGTTCCTCCACATTTTATTGTTGTGAGTAAATAACACTGGCAGTGTGTTATCTTCCTGTCTTGGATTGTGCTAGTGGTTTGTGTCTCACTTAGATGTTCAGACTGCCGCTTCTCTAACTCAGGAGTGCGCACTCCCGCTCTCTGAAGTGGGCAACAGGAGGGGTTCAGGAGGGTTTGCACGTGGAAATGCGTGAATAGAGGAGTCCTCGTGGCAAGGCTTCCGGCTCCCCGCTGTGTACATCTTCAGTATCCCTTCGCTTTCCCAGAACATTGGCTTCTCACGCCTGCACCGTGGTGAGCTCCGATCCTCAGGCACCCAGGCTGCCAGAGAGCAGCGCGGGTTGCCCGAGTACTGAGAGAACGGGCAGGTGCGCGTGCCTGTGCGAGGCGAGCGTCTGCCAGAAGGGTGAACTTGGACATTTAATGTAATGTATCAAGTTCCTCCTCCCGCCTCCGTGCACTGGCACCCTCAGGAGCACACCTACACCTGCAGGTTCATTCACACGCTCCCGGGCTGCCTTGTGCAACGCCTCACACGCGGGGCTCCTGCCTGGGCACGCACGGTATCGCTCCTCCACAGAGTTGGTTGCACCCAGGCTTACGTAGTGCACGCGGAGAGAAACGGGGCCGTGTGGCTCTGCAGTGGTGTCTGAAGTATGTGTTTCCTCTCAGTGCAAGCTGTTAGCCCAGGCATCCCCCTCCCAGCACCCCGTCCTGACTGAAGGGAGCGTCTGTACCACGAGGCTTGCGTGTGGTGTTCCTGCACGTGCAAAGACACCTGTGAGACCTTTGCTCACAGGGATCTGTGCCAGGCAACGCCGTTCCCAAAGCACGCTGTGGCTCTGGGGTGAAGGATGGCCCCTGCAGCGGGGGCAGGGGCACTTCCAGGGGGTCAGTGCAGCCTCCCTGGAGGGCGACCAGAAGTGCTGTGGCATCCTGCTCTGCACTGGTGTGTGTAAAGGGAGCCAACGTTCCTGTATTCACAGCACAGACTGCCCTCACAGGCTCCAGGGGAGAATCCAGGGTTAGAGGGAGCAACGTGGATCGCCTTGTGGCTTGGTTGTGAGGTTCACTGACACAGCAGAGACCTCACTCTGGCTATGCCGTGCTTGTCCTGGGCCAGTGAACCCCTGCACTGCTGCTGGGGCAGTGCTGCAGGCGGGTTGTGAACCTGGTGCTTTTTCACCACCTGAAGTCAGGTGGGTGTTTGTTTCCTTGGAACTTGGCCTGCAGCTTGTCTGGCTTCAGCGGATCCCCAAATAATTTGCCAAGATTACATATTACCTTTATAAATAAACTCCTGTGTCATGTCTTCATGTACTCGTGTTAGCTGTGACAGATTTATGTAGTGGTGTGCCAAAACAGCATGTGTTCATGCACATACCTTCCTGCCTTGAGCTGGACTGGGTTAGGATAGCTTGGATCTCAGAGGGGTGCCCTTCTGTGCGTCTCCCCCACACCACGGGGTTGGCAGAGGCATGATTCTGTCTGCTGGAGATGTGTTTCTGTGTGCTGCAGTGACAGAAAGGCTCTGCCTTCTCTCACCTGCAAGTTCAGGCAGATGTGAGGGAAGATGGACATCATCTTTCCTCTGGTGGTTTGGAACTACTGGCATCTGCAGGATGGGAAAAGGCGGGATGCTCTCCTGAGGACAGAGACTGCCTTGTAGGTTGTGGCAGTTGGGAATGGAGTAATGATGGGGTTCTTTCTCCAGTGCTTACCGTGCTGGCCTCAGGAATTTATGGGGTTATATATTTTGTTGAGTTTCCCTTTCCTATTTGTTCTCGCTCTCCACTGATGTTCCCTCTTACAGTCACTTCCCAATTCCATTGCTGTTTTTAGGCTTGCAGTAATAGCTGAGAAGGACTTTCCAGAAAAGGAAATAAGCTGGCTTATTTACATGTGGTGTGAGATTTCCGAAAGACCCGTGTGCCTGGGGTGGAAACAGTTATGAACCTGGTCCTTGGATACTCACCCTTTTCATGATGCTGGGAATTCACAGCCTGTGTGTGTCGTGAGCCGAGCCAAAGTACACTGGGGTCTTGACCAGAACTGCTCTGTATTTCTGTTTTCCCCAGAAGACTTTCCCATGCCAAAGTGCAAAGGCCTTGATGTTCCTGATCTGGAGAGAGTTCCTGATGCTTCGAGATGCTTAGATGGTCTGGGATGATGCTGCCATTAAGTTCTCCTAAGACATCACAGAAAAATAATTCATGTTGCCGTAATAAATAATTTAAATCAACTACACAGAATAATAATATTTGAGTAGTCAGCCTATAGGATGCTGAATCATTTCAGACAATACAAAGCTTGTTGGGTGGGCTTGAGTCCCCTTGAAGCTTCAGTGCCGCTCAAAAGATCACTAATTCTGATTTTATAATTTCCTAAGGATTAGTTATTTCAGCATCCTGTGACTATTTCCCATTTGAGTTGTTTTGGTGGTTTTTTGAGGGGAAAAGAGGTCAGTGTGGGTTTTTTTCCCAACTTCTAAGACAAGGGGATTGAACTGTCACTGATTACTTTACACTGTAGGTCTGATACCTTTACGTGGCAAAATTGTCGCATCTGGGGCTGTTTCTGCTTTTCCATGTCACTGTTTTCCATCCGATACAAATGGTAAGTCCCAGGCCTTTGCATCATCCATGGGGCTTTCCCTTCTTGCTCGTTTCCATCTCAGTGACCTTGTTGTTAATTCCTGACAGTTCAAATATTCTTGGCTTGTTTTCTTTTTTACCCGTTGGAAATTGACAGCCAGTGCTGGTCAGTAATGTAAAAACACTGAATACAGATCAGAGACTTGACTATAACAGGCATGTGTTATCTCTTTGACTTTCTTTTCGTCACGCCCTCTGAATTGTGAGCATTAGGAACCAGTAGCCTTACGTGGCAGCCTGTGTGTCACTGAAATATGTAAATCCACACTCCCTACACAGTAGTTCATTGTCATATACTGTTGTACTCCATTCACCAGTAAAAATACTTGATCTGTATCATCACCTGTGATGGCTACAGAATTGCCTAGTAGAGCTCTCTTGGAGGGAGGATAATCTGCATTTATGATATGTGTATTTTTTCCTGTCCTTCTAAATAAATCTGCTTTTACCTTCCTTGAAGAGGCCACTTATTTATTTCCATGTCAGCGTGGGCTTGGCTCGTATATTTGGAGTTGGCAACTCCGACAGCTTCCTCAGTGCTGCTGCTCGTTTGAGCCTAGCTGAGATATCTGCAGCCCTTCCCGTAAATATTTCACTTCCTAAATTAGTTTTATTTATATTCCGTAATGCAATTTTCTGTAAAATTGCACTAGTCATGTCTGGGTGCTATTAACCCCATCTGAGCTGCAGAACAAATTTATAATGGGCCGAGAATATCCTGTCCAGACCACCCAGTACTAATGGCCTCCATTACCTGCTGCAGCAGCTCACCCTGCATTAGCTGCCACAGTCCACGTTTTGCTGTAAGCAGGCCAGTTGGGAGTGTTTTGTTTGTTTTCCATCAAAAATGCAAAGTAAACAATCTGCCCAAACCAAGTTTTCCCATCAAACCTGACTGAACTATAATTTCCAGAGGTGTACCTTGGTAATAATTGCCTGCCTTACATAAGGAGTAAATAGCAATTGCACAATGAGACTTCTCCCGTATCTTGAAAACATCAGTGTGTGCTTGTATCAGAGTCAATTCTGTGAACAGCGATTATGCCCCATAGTCTGTACCCTCACACCAAGGGGAGGGGGTTGTTAGCTGCATGTGCCGGTTTGGCCAAAATCTAGTAATATAGCCCCTGAGAGAAAACCAGGTTACAACCACCCTTCCCCCCACAGGGTTCGGGAAAAAAAGGAAATTTTTCCTCGAAGGAAAGTGAAAGAGATAGAAACTATTTATTTTAACAAACACACAGGACAAGGATAATGATGCTAAATAATGAATTAAAACCCCTGCTATAGAGAGAAACCTGGGAAGATTTCAGAGTCCTTCTGCAGGTGTGGTCTCTCTCCTCCTCGGAGCTGGTCGGTGAGGGTGTGGGCCCACCCCCGGGCCTCGGGGAGAAAATTCTCCTGATGTGTTCTGATGTTGTTGAAACAGTTCAGAAGAGAAGAAGGGGAAAAAAACCAAAGTCCCAGGAAACAAAATTCAGCTCTCCGTCTCACACCAAGAGAAAAAAAAAAAAACAGGTAGCTGAAGAAAAAGCAAGCAGGGTGCTCCCTTCGTGCCTCCTGCAGTCAGACAACAACTGAGGAGTGTAATCTCTGTGTCCTTGAGAAGCTGCTTTGGAAAGTTCGTTTGTTTTTTTTTTTTTTTTCCTCAAGCTCAGTTTAAAGGCACAATATTACTTTTATGGGCATAGAGCATGATAGGGGATACACAGAGCATGATAAGAGTCACCCCAAGACACTGCATCTCTTTGGAAATTCAAAATAACATCCAAGCCAAGGTGTTAAGAATGAAGGCGTTACAAGTTCTTTCCCGGCTCACGTGTTGCTTCTTTTTCTTATTAGGGGAATGACAACAACAAAAGAAAGGCAGTGAGAAGGTTTGTTTTTAGATCCAGAGTAGAGCAAGGCTGAGCCTTGAAGAGGAAGGAAACGCGGCCACTTGCAGGGCCCGTGGACCTCCCTGGTGTCAGACTCCTGTGCTGTGCCAGCACAGGGGGCAGAGGGAGGCTGGGCCCTGTCCCCCCTCCCCTCCCTCGGGGTGCCTGAGGGCACCGCTGCTGACTGTGGGGAGCTGAGAACTTGCAGGGAACTGGAGCAGTGGGGGGTCACCGAGGACCACATTCCCCGTTCCCCGGAGTACCCAGAATGTTGTAGGCACCATCTCATCCAGGGAATCCCAGGCGTGGGCTGGGAAGGAGGCTGGAGCCCAGAGCACCTGGGGGGAGGTGGAGGGCAGCCCCTGTGCCCAGGAGGCAGCAGAAAGGTGTGATCCCCAGGAAAGGGGCCCTTAGCCCCCCCAACCCCTTCCTTCTCCCATGGTAGATCATCTTTCGTGCCACAGGTGTCCCAGCTTCCCGAACGTGTCCCACAGCAGCAAGGCAAGTGGTTGCCCACTTTTTTGTGGGAAGGCAGATAGGGACACAGAGGAAGAGGGGAGATGCCATCAGGCACGTGGTAGCAATGTTAATATCTGCATGGATCTAAAGTCATATGGGTTCTAGAAAGATTTTCAGTGCTAAGCACAGCCTGAATGGTGGTTTGTGGAAAAAGGTTTTGCCAAGTTGACGCTTGGTTTGTCTCCACGCGCTGGCTGGACCACCAGCTGCCTCAAGCCCCAGAAGTGATTTGGTGTTGACTATTGTTCTCCTGTCCCCTCTCAGGCAGGGGCAACACCCTCTTTATACAGGTGTTTAATTATTCAGGGCCTAAGCAGTCAGGTTTGTGGGAGGAGGAGCATAGCAGGGCTTGCTTCATCACCTCTTTCTGCCCGTGTGCCTGGGCTGCTCCGTGTCTGTCACCAATTCCCAGGGCCATTCCTGATCCCACTCTTTTTCACTGCTTCCTCCGTCAGGAAGAGCTTTGTAAGGTGCATGAGTTGAAGGACAGTTGTACTGCTCCGTGTTGTGCTGTGTTGGGAGCTTATTTATCCTTGAAAAGATGTATTCTAATTCTGTCTCTGCTGTTTTGGTTACTTCTTCTTCAGGGAATTGGACACACTTTGTGAGACCAGGGTTTGACAGAATTTAACCTTGGTAATGAGTGTTTTCCTTTCCCCTGGAATTTCTGGCTGTAGCTGATGATCTGTATTTCCTTGCTCATGCTGCTCACCTGCTCCAGTAGTGGGGCTAAGATTGCCAGCATTGAGCCTGAATTTAATTGGCTTTTTCTGCCAGTGCCTTTCATCCCCTGGTGGTGGTTTCTCTGTTGCTGGCGTGGTGCTGCTCACCCGCACCTAGTCTGCAGCTAATAAATGCCTCCAGCTTTCACGTTCCTCTCCCCTCTCTCCGGGCACTCATCTTCATCCCTGCTGCTACTTTGAAGAAGTCCTGGTGTTGCTAACGCAGCTCTGCACTTGTGACTCCTCCGAACGTGCCACCCTTCCTTGCGGGTCTTTCAGGGCGTTTCCAGGCGCGTGCCACTGGCTCGCACCTCTTGCTGTGGTGGGGGAGAGGGTCCTTTGTGTGTGCTGGTGGGGCAGGGGAAGGTGCACTCCCTCTCTGAACTCCTGCTGTACCCTGCCTCAGTCTGGCTGTATTATTTCAGTTTGTCTGAACTGTCTGGTCGCTGTCTGCATTCCATCAGCTCCAGCCGTGCGGCCGATTTCCTCTGCTTTGCAAATTGTAATTGCTTTGCCAATTAACTCTGGGTCTTCCAGTACTCTTTCTTGAGTGCTTTTTCCCAAAACTCCATGCTTCCCAAAAGGCATGACTAGTTGGGGGTTTTTTTCCTATTTTTTAATTAGTATTCTTTGTAAATTTTGTTTTCACCTTTTGCTTATAACTCTGTGTTTGAATTTGGTACCCAACATAGGCAGATCAAGGAGGGAAAGAAGCATTTTAGCAGGTTTTGCATCTCATGCAGAAGTAGAGGAAGAAAGAAAAGTGGAAGGTAAAACCAGCGGAAGAGGAAGCATTTGGAAATACAGATGACAGAAGTTATTTAACAAAAGTAAGTAGTGGCCAAACATGGGGCATGGTGAGATGAGTATCAGAGCAGAGTGATCAGAAAATGCCAATGGCCACTAAAAAATTGTAACGTGGAAGGAACCGAAGGCTAGATTAGAAAAAAATACTTAGGATTTCGATGGAGCAGAGAGGTTGGAATCAACAGAGATCAAAAAGAGAGGAGATGTAGAAAGAAGAGGGCACAGAATAAACCACTGCCTTAGGTTTAAAAGAGGTGGAGGAAAATGCAGGGATAAAAGTTACAGAAGCTTGCAGGGATCATAAGCAGCTCTACCAGGATGGTTAAGAATGCATTTGGTGTCATAAGAGTGTTTGGTGCCTTGAAAATCAGTAGCATGGTGGCTTTTTGCTGTGGTCGGTGTCTGCCAAGACTCCGGTTCCCCTGTGCAGGGCACTGTGCTCGGTGCTGCAGGTGCTGCTCTTGCTTGGCAGAGTGTGGTTACCTGTTTTGTCTGGGTGTCAAACAAAGGCTCGGCACTTTGCCAGTTCTTTTCTGTAGAAAGAGGATTTGCTAATGTAGTCAGGAATTGTTTATGTATCCCTCTTTATTTACAAAGGATGTAAAGTCCCTTTTCTCTAGGTACAGTGAAAATTGAATAAAAGCTCCTTGGCTTGCACATAGTCCTATGGTTCATGGTCAGGTAGCTTTTAATCCAGAAACTCCCTAATTTGCTGAGGTTCATGCTACCTCTGCTCCTTTCACAATCCTCAGGGCTCCCCTTCTGCCTCTCCATGCCTTTTGGGGGTTTTCCTCTTACACGCAGGGATAGGCATGGTTTGCTGGAACCAGTGCAAGTTTGCATCCAGACACAGGGGAGAATTCGCCCTGCTCATCTCCCACCGCAAGCACCGAGTCCCACTGCAGGGTCTGCAGCGTTGCAGGCTCAGCAGGGAAGGCGTCCCACCCCTGGGTCACAGTTCTCTAGCAGGCAGCATGCTGGAGAAGGGACCATTATGGGCAAGAGCCGGAGCAGGCTCTCCTGTGAGCAGCGTTTGCGAGGTGACGCTTGCTCGGCATGGCACGCTGGAGTCCAGAACTGTCCAAAAGTGTGCGGAACTCATGGGATCCTGTTGCAGGTTTACAGCCTCGGTCACTCCTCTGGGCAGAACGGGAGTCCTGTGAGCGCTGCCTGGCTCGGGGAGCGGATCCCCCGGGCGCCGCGGTTTGTCCTCGCCCCGTCTCTCCGCGATGGGCAGGGATCTGCTCCCGCCCCGTCAGCCTGGCACCCCCTGCCCGCGCTCTGGCAGCTTTGGCTGGCAGTGCGCGGCCGTGCCGCAGCCCTCACCTCGGTGCTGCCCAGCTTTCCACAGCGGCTGAGCTGCTGCTGCTGCTGCCTGGGTGGAGAGCCCGAGGCTAAAATTAGCAGGGAGCTCTTCTCTTGCCAAGTGCTGTGTCTGACCCAGCTGAGCCTGGCGGGGTAGAGAGGAAAACGCTCTTAAATCTCTCCACGCAGAGCACCCTGTGTGCCTGCTGCCTTCTGGGAGGGTTCCCTGCCAGGGGTGGGGATGTCTTGCCCTGAGATGCTCGGGAGGATGCTGAAGCAGCTGGGAGAACGGGGTATTGCCAGGACAGTCTTGGGACATGGTAGGAAATCCTGATTCTCGGAACTCTGTTTCCTTCTTGTCCTCCCTTTGAATATCATATAAACAGCCAAGGAGGCCAGCTCGTGCTCCTGGACATCTTCAGAGCTGCAGGCGTCTCCTCGCTTATGGAAAGGTTTTCTGGGCAGATGTGGGGTTTGGCTGCCCTAAGAAAATTGGTGTCTATTCGCCACTGCCACCCTGCCAGAACAAGCTGCTAAAGATTTCTCTGTCCCCGGTAGCCGCCCACCCTAAATGAGAGCTTGTTTGCTCTCTATTACAGGGTGGCCTCCAGGAGGGGCCGTGGCCTGGTGCTTACAGCACAAATTTGGGCAAACACGGACGTACGCCAGCCTCGTCTCTGCTGCTGGACAGCCGAGGCTTCAGAACAAGCTGCTTCGACCTCCCGTGCCTCACTTAGGCTCTGTGTCAAAGGCGTCAGTGACAATTGTTATTTATTCTTTTGAAATACATAGTGTCCGTGAATGGAAGAGCATTCACTGGGTTCCAGATGCGTTCAGTGCAAGGGGGAAGCCTGTTGTTTCACTCTTCTGCTGGACCCAGCCTGCCCTGCTGGAACAGCCCCGCTGCTTTGGCTTCCCCAGGCGCGCTGCCACCCTGCCTTTTGTGAAGCAGCTCTGCTGTTGTGTGTAAAGCAGGGGCAGGAACGTGTCGGGGCCCCCGGAATACAGATCTCACCTCTGACCTTTCCCATTCGTTGCACTTGCCTGAACTGCACAGCCTGGGGCAAGATGGGTGGAGGGATGCAGCTGAGGTGAGGACTTGGTCTTTAAACCCTATTCCGTTTTTCTGAGGCCCTTGGATAGAGCTGTCCGCAGTGTGTGCAAGGGCAGCACAATGGCCAAGTGTGACCACTGCAGGGAAATGACCGAGGGGTTTGCACATTATTGGTGCTGACAGCTCTGGAGGAGGCAGTCTGAGGCACACCATGGGCGTGGTGGAGCAAAGTGAGCACCTCTTGACAGCCTAATAAAGGTCAGAGAAAATGTAAACAAGGTCTGCATTGGGATTTGTGTTTTATCTGTCGTGGTTGGCAGGTACTACTTCTGGGGAAAGCTGGGCCAACTGCAGGAAGAAGGCAAAAAAAGAGGGAGGCATGTTCACAGTCTGCCTGATGACTTCTGCCAAAAGGGATGTGAAATTCCCCTTTTCCTGCAAATAGCAGAGAAATGAGAGCAGCTGGGATAGCTGCACTAGCCATGTCTTACGCACTTGACCAGCCAACTTGGAAAGTGGCCTCTCTGCATCTGGAGGTGTGTACAGACCGTGTGTGCCAGCCCTCTGCCAGTCTCCATCACATCAGATGGATGAGGAGGAGAGAGAGCTCTGGGAACTGGAGGGGATGTGGTACTGGCAGGGTCCGCCCTGGCTCCTGTCTCAGCTCGAGGCACAGGTGCCTCCCTCCTCTGTGGTTTCATTCTGGTGAAGTGAGGGAAACAAAACTGTCAAGCGGGTCTCTGGCTTCCCTTTCCTTTTCCCTGCCGGAGGTGGAATGAGGACTGTCCGTGTGAAGGACGTCAGGGTATTTTTAGCATGGGTGAAGAAAGGCAAAGTGTGAAATATATAGGAAAATATGCCTCCTGCAGCTGCAAGAGGACCTGCTCGGGGCTACTGCTTTTGCTGGAAAGGATTTATTTGCCTAAAACCCAGCAAGGCGAAGAAAGCACCTCTTTCTTTCACCACAGGCTGGGGAAGAAGGCAGCTGTATCTTGCTCTTTGCCCCTCACACAAATCTGGCAAGTCCTAGTATAGGATTTCTTCCTGATGCTGGCACCCCACACTGCTGGCAGCTCCTGGCTCTGTGTGCTGGCAGTGGGAGTGCAGGAGGGCTGGGGATGGAGCAATCCTGTGGGGCAGTGGCACTGCTGGGGCCGGAGGCTTAAGGCATTTGTGTCACTTCAGCTTACAAGCCTGAGAGGATGGACTTGCTTTTTCCTAGATGAGTCCTGTTCTGTGATGGAAAAGTGGCTTTTTCCTGCACTCGCTGGTAACAATGAGAGGGACCTCCTTGCCCTTGGTGATCATCATTTACTGAGAAGTGGGGAAAGCCGTTCTCTCATGTTCCCTTCCCCCTGCTGAACTCTGTTCTGATGTTGACTACTGGCAAAAATACAAATTTGTAACCAGACAGCCACTTGAAATGGCCTGCCTTTGCTGTCTGAGGCTACCCAGGAGGAGCCTGCTTTCCCTCTGCTCTGGTTTCTTCTGTCTGTGCCGGTCAGGCTGTGAGCATCCCTGCCCAGGGCCCTGCAGAGCTGCTGCGCAGATGCTACATGACATCAAGTGCTTTAGGCAATGTGCAGCGTGGAGGCTCCCCCCTGCCCTGGAGGAGGCGTTGGGAAGGGACTGGTGCTTCCCTGGAGCTGGAACAGCACGCGTTGGCAGCACTTTGGCAAGCGAAGGAGGGCTGGAGTGTGGCTTGGAGGGTGCCCCTATGTCCCTGTGCTACATTCAGCTCTGCATCCAGTTTGTTTAAAATCCACCATTGCAATATTTTGCTGCCTCCCCTCTGTAGAGCTGGGCATTTACAAGGTCTGCAGAGATCTCTGCTCAAAGTTAAGCTGCTAAAATTCAGAGAGATGCCTTTCCTGGGCTCAGCAGGTCTCAAGACTGTTCGCAATTCTTGTCTCAGACCCTGAAATGGGAGTGGTTCAAGTGGGTGACCTGCCACTCTTTCCTCAGGGTGCTTCATTGGCAGGCTGGGCAGGACCCCTGTATCCCCTGGTGTTAGATCTGGGTGTATTTCTCTCACTGTTGAGTGAAGTGATGAAAAGGCAGCTTAAGGCTTTAGTCACTGGAAAGCTTTTTTGGGAGAGTGGAGCTTCATACATTGATTGGCTGAGGGTAGAAACCCCTAGAAGGAGGACAGCTCAGGTGTTTGGTACTGGGCTGGTTCTCAAATCAGGCAGTGCTTGGTGGGGGGAGTCTCCCAGAGCAAGCATTGACAAGTTAGAAGAAAAAAAAAAGAAAGAAAAGAATGAGAGAAAGTGGTGATAGTGGGGAGTAAAGCTTTTGAGCCACCGCTGTGCTTGTGGCAAACACTCAGAACAACCCTTGTCCAGCCCTGGCCACCTTGGCAGGACAAGGCAGAGGCATGAGGCTTTAGTGATTTTTCTTATGAATGTAGTAGATCCATTTGTGCAGTTGGAGGCACATAAGTTATCATTTTTCTTTAACGCTTTCATATTTTACCAGCTTATGTCTGTTGTGGGTGCTTGGGATTTGTCATTTCACTGTATGGCTTAAATGAAACCATACAATTTCCTGTGTGCATTTCTTTGTATTTCTTTGTAAATAATCCAGATTTTTAAAATTACTGTTATTATTTAAAGTAGGTGTGATGGTACTGTGTGGATCTGTAGCTTTGTAAAGAAAGAACTGTAATTTTATTCCTGCAGGTGTGTGTATCTCAAGTTCTAAAGGCATTTTCCACATGTAGAGGGACTCTGTGTTCTCTAAGCACTACCAAATCAGCCCAGAGTCCAGACACTCAGAAACTAGAAACTGAATCTCCCAAGAAAACAAAGGTCTAACCTAATTTTGCATTGTGTGCCAAGTAGCCTCATGATAGCATCTTCTAAGTGTCCTGTGCTCCAAAGGCACCTGTGTTCCTTCTGTTTGCTGAGCACATCTAATCAAACCTGTTTGTTCCAGGTTAAGAACTATTATTTCCCACAGAAGAATTGCAGCACCTGTGCTTCACTTTGTGTTGTTTCAGGTGGCCAGGGAATTTGATGCTGAGCTCCACTGCCAGGGCAGTTTTACATGCACTTTGTTGACCCAGCGTGGCCCGTGTGGGGCTGATCTGTAATGAATGTCCAGTCGCAGCTCTTCCCTCCCCACTCTGAGCCAGAGGAGGCCACAGTGTGAAGTGAAGGTGAGGTGAGGGTTTTGGCAGCTAAGCAGTGTGCTGCTGCTCTTAAACAGCACACTGACAATGCCTGGTGAATTGCTTCATAGACCCGAGGCGCGTCTTCCGCGCCAGCTTTACTGTTCTGCATAAAAGCCTTGCAGGCTGCAGTGGTTTCTTTTATGGAACCAGGGTGGAGCCAGGGTGTGGGAGGCTTCATTCCGCTCTACCCTGATGTTTTAACATTACAGTTAATGTTAAGATACAGCCTGGGATTCATGAGATCAGTCTTGGATGCAGTCTTAAAACATCGTGAGTGATACAGGCTGTCTTCTGCATTTGCTGTCCACCAGAGCAGCAAGTGGTTTCAGGCACTTTCTCTGCAGTGTTGGTCCCTTGTTGACACAGGACTTCTCTTGTTGCCTTCCCCCGTGCATGGTGGTAGCCGGGGATCCTCTCTCTGTGGGGCACTCATGCAGTGAAAGCACCACGGGTGAGAGACGTCAGGCAGGAGTACGTGTCTATTGCGTGCTGCTGTCTCCACGTAAAACCGTCCCAGGGAGCCACTGTACATTTGCAGGCACATCACAGGTGTGTGATGGACTCCTGGACCAGCTCCCTGCCCAGGGGAAGTCGGCAGCACCTGGATAGCCCCAGCCTGTGCGTCAGTGATTGCAGCACACGTTCGCTCCTTTATGTTGCTGCACCAGTTTTCCCCTCCTCCCTCCTTCCGCTCCCAAAGCCCCGCATCGCTCTGCTCCTCCCTGCGAAACATCTCTCCTCCTGCCAAAAGGCGCCATCCCTTCATCTCTGTCCACCCACCTCATCTCCCAGCTTCACGTTCCTCCCTGTGCTCTCTGGGCGTGTGGATGTGCTCCCCACACATACCTGTCCACCCCAGCACACAAGTACCTGCTTGTTGCTGACCTCGCCTGCTTAGTGCTGTTTCATGGTGTTCCCCTGAATGTTTTCATGGCCGTGAAAGCCTTGCTATCTCCTGCCGAACTCCTGGGACTGCACAGCTTGCAGTATGCTACAGTCTTTTTACCTCCTGGGATCCTTTAAGGTGGTTGATGTATGCGAGAGGTCAGATCCTGGAATAAATAAGACATGACATGGCCATTGCAAGTTTCCTTTCTAGGGTTGCAACCATGCATTTACACTTCAAATTCTTCCCACCATCTCCTCACCTGGAGAGGTGGCACTGTATGAAATTCAAGGGTTGGAGTGTACAGAGCTCACAGTTGGCAGTGGCACAGCTGAGAGCCTCTGAGTGAGAATCAAGCAGCAAACAAATAATGCAAATGTCATTGTGGGAGTCTACTATAGACCTCCCAGCCAGGACCATGACACCGACAAATTGTTCTTTGTGGAGCTAAGGGAACACTTCCAAGTCAGCTGCCCTTGTCTTTCTGGGGAACTTCAACTTGCCAGATATTAACTGGGAGCATCACACGGGTGGTACAACCTGGGTGCAACCGGAGGATTCCTGAAAAACTTGGATGACAACTTTATGGAACAGGTCCTGAGGGAGAGGACTCAGAAAGACACCCTCCTTGATCTGCTGCTTGTCTACAGAGAGGGTCTCGTTGCTGAAGTGGAGATTGGTGGCCATCTCGGCCACGGTGACCACGAAGCGATCGAGTTTAAAATCTCCGTTGACGGGAGGAAAAGTCCCAGCAAAACCTCAGCTCTGGACACGAGGAGAGCAGACGAGAGTCCAAATTACTTGGACACAGGGCTGGAAGGGATACTAAGTAAGTTTGCAGACCGTACAAAACTGGGAGGAGCTGCTGACTCCCTCCAAGGCAGGGAGGCCTCGCACAGAGACCTCAACAAATTAGAGGGCTGGGCAATCGCCAACCATATGAAGTTCAAAGGGAAAGTGACAGATTCTTCACCTGGGATGGGGCAACCCTGGATGTACAGACAGACTGGGGAATGAGGTGCTGGAAAGCAGTGCCACAGAAAGGGACCCGGGGGTCCTGGTCGATGGAAAGCTGAATATGAGTGAGCAGTGCCCTGGCAGCCAGGAGGGCCACCCGTGTCGGGGGGCATCAGGCCCAGCATCAGCCGGGCAAGGCAGGGGATTGTCCCTCTCTGCTCTGCACTGGGGCAGCCTCACCTCGAGTGCTGGGGGCAGTTTGGGCGCCACAATATAAAAAAAGACATTCAGCTATTAGAGAGCGTCCAGAGGAGGCCACGAAGATGGTGAAGGGCCCTGAGGAGAAACCATAGAAACCCTGAGGAGCAGCTGAGGGCACTTGTTCTGTTCAGCCTGGAGGAGACTGAGGGGAGACCTCACTGCAGTCTACAATTTACCCGTGAGGGCCAGGCACTGATCTCTTCTCTGTAGTGACCAGTGACAGGACCCAAGGAAGTGACCTGAACTTTTATCAGGGAAGGCTTAGTTTGGATGTAAGAAAAGGTTCTTCACCCAGAGGGTGGTCTCAGCACCAAGCCTGACAGAGCTCAAGCATTTGGACAACAGTCTCGGACCCATGGTGCGACTCCTGGGGATGGTGCTGTGCAGGGCCAGGAGTTGGACTCAGTGAGCCTTGTGGGACCCTTTCAGATATCACAGCATATTCTGTGATCTCAGGAGGCAGAGATGTTAAAACAAAGAGTTGTCGCTTGTAGCTCTCTAAGACAAAAAGAATATTGTTGCTGAAAAAGTTTAAAATCCCAAGAAATTGTTCTTTATTTGGGAGTCTTGTTTGTGCTTCCATTAGCCAAGATAACAGATACTAGTAGTTGTCTGGTCACTTAGCGGTTAACAGGGCACAGCAGCACGTAAACAACACCAAGGCAGTCTGTAGGGATTTTGAGATTTCAACCCTGTAACAAATTCTCCGCATTTTTTGATACAAAACCTCACAACCGAATTTTGTTCTGTTGGTGCAGTGAGAGGGCCAGGTCTGCTTTGTCCTCATCTAAAGGGAACTTGTACAGAGGGTCTCCTTGGCAACCCAGGTGCTCTGCGGCATTTGCCAGATTTCCTGTCCTGGCAGAGCCCATCAGTGACTGCCTCTGTAGCTGTCCTGCAGGAAGGCTTTGATGTGAGGGTCTGTGCAGGGAGCTGCTGTCAGTCACTGCCTCTCCCTTGCCAGGGAAGGCTGTACTGGCTCCCGAGAGCAGGGTGTCACAGGGAGCCCTTCTGCCTTCTCCCAGCTCTAGCTCGTGGACCTTCTCTGTGTCGCCTGAGAAACTTGGGATATTGAGGATAAAAAGAAGGAGGGGTGCTTGTGAATATATCAAAATGCGTGATGTCAAAGCCCCTCTGCTTTTCATGGTGGTGCTGGAGATGTTGCGGAGAGGAGGCTGACTGGTCATGGCCGAGGAAACCGGATGTGAAATGGGTGTCACTGGGTGAGGGTGCGTGGAAGTAGGGAAATTAGGGGAGGAATCCAGACCCCAGCCACCCTTCTTGCTCAGCGTGGGTTGCTGCTGGTCTCTGGGGACCAGCTGCACATGGAGTTGAGTACAAGTGTCACGAGTAACAATCACGTGGGCAGTGCCACGATTTAGGACACTTTCTCCAGACTGTGTGCACACAGTTGTTTTTTGTGCACTGTTTAATGCGAGGGCAGATGCCGGCTCTGTCAGGTCCTCTGGGCTTCTTGGCAGCTTCTAGGAACCTCCTTGTGCAGCTGTGGGCAGCTGGTGGCAGTAAGCAAGAGTGACTCTGTGGTACCCCAGCACACACCTTGCCTGAGCACACCATGACCTGTGCCACAGCACTGCTGGGCAAAGGCCTGTGGGGACTCAGGTTCCAGTTCTGTGCACTTTGCCTGGGGATCTGGCAGTGGTGGAGGAAGAAACTGGTTAAAGAAGAAGGATTTGGCTAAACTCTGGTATGAGAAAGAGCTGCAGCTGAACTGAGTGGCAGCTGTTAGCACAGACCATCAAACCAGGAGAAAACCATGCTTGTCTACCATGCAGGCCTGGTAGGGGAATTTCAGTGCTGGTTCCTTTGAAGGAGTAACCCTGGAAGGGTTGCAGAGGGACCAAGAGACGGAGAGGCCAGGGATCAGTGGGAAATAGCCAGAGCCTGAGCTAGGATTAGGTTACAGATAAGCATCTGAGGAAGCAGCTGCAGTGGTCAGGACTAGGGGTAATGGAAAGGACCAGGTCTGGGACAGCTGGGTGGGGACAGTCAGAGGCAGCAGGACAATGCCGTGCCCCGAGCACGAACTGCCGTGGCAGCATCACATGCTGATGTGTGCACAGACAGCACTGGAGTGGCACGAAGGTGTCCGTGCAGCAGTGGCACTGGCAGCGTTGTGTGCTGAAAGGACAGGAAGGTGCAGGGAGCTGCTCGTGGGTCCTGTAAGGCTGTGGGCCAAGCACAGCTCCAGTCTGAGCAGGTGAACCCCCACAGAGATCCTCATGCACTTGCTAGCACTGTACTGAACCCAGCAGGAGTGACATCCGTTGGCTGCACCCAGCTTCATCTGCCCCACAGCACGACACCCTTTACCCTCCTGTCCTTTGCACTGCTGTCAGACTGCGATGAAGTACCTGGGTTTCCCCAGGGGTTTGCTTTAGGCAAGCCAGTCTCACCTCGAAGAATTCCTATGGGAGAGGATGCCATGACAGGGTCCTAACTGCAGGAAGTACCCTGCTTGACGTGGTCGAACTTGATGGCTTAGGGGCACCTGGGTTGAAAGGTGGGCCCTGGAAGTCTGGGTTTGCCTGGAGCTGCTCTCACGGCCATTTGCTGGTCAGCCCTTGAGGGGGGGTAAAAGAAAGTCAGAACTTCACTTCAGGGTCCAAACACTGTTCTCAAAACTCTGCTGCTCAGGGAAGTTACTCCAGATCTACCGCAGCATTTCTGAGCTCAAAGCCAGGCCATAAGGAGCTAATTAAAGTCAGGCTGTGTGAGACTTGAGATGATCAAACCAATACATCCTTCATCTGCATAACTGGATCCCTCTGAGTTACTGGAGTTGTTTGGAAAGGCCACAATGAAACTGGACGCCTTACACCTGAAACTGAAAACTACAAGGAAACCTCTATCAAAAATCATCACACGGGCTGCTCAGGAGGAGAAGCGACCCAGGAATCACTCACTAGTCTGTATGGTAAAAAATTGGCTGTGCAACAAAGCTGTCTGCCTTGCTTGCTGCAGCTCATCAAAACATAAATAGAGTGAGGCCAGGGGCTGGATCTAAGCCCACAGAAGCCAGCGGTAGGGCTCCCACTGGGCTGCAGCCAGTATGGTCTGGAGCAGCTTTGTTTTAAAAATGGAAGAGAACATAAACAGGCAGGACTGAGCTCTGACGTTGAACCCAGATAGATCTCTGTCTGGAGCAGAGCAGCTAGCTCTGTGTGCTTCAGTGCTCGGGGATATCATGAGGTCTCAGAAGGACCAAGGGGAAGGAACGGCAAAGGAACTTCTGCTGAGGCAGAAGAGCTTTTCTTGTGACAGGATTTACTTGTGTAAGATACTTATGTCCTTTTTTTTTTTTTCGCTTGTGAAGAGAGATAACTTAGAGCCGGTCCTACAGCAGAATTCAAAGTGGCTTCAGAGATGAAATCAGTCTCTTGATTTCCTTCAGCACCATACCATTTAATGGGAGTTACGCCATGAACCTGAAAAGCATTGTTTGTGAAATAAGTCTGTTGCGTATGTGCTGGGTGCTTTCAGCATGGTTAATGCAGTGCTGCAGGAGCCAGTCATGCAAGTGGTGTGGCTGGAATTTTTTTTAAGGGTTGGATAATTTTATGAGTAATAGTAACACTTGCAACTGTGCGTGGTAAGAGAAGAGTGATCACAATTTGTGCTGCAGGGCATAAGCTGACTGTTTCTGTAGGTCATGAGGACATTTTTTTTTTTCTTCTCTGTAAAGTAATACAGCTAAAGGTACTTTTGAAGGTTGTTTTCTTCTGCCTTTTAAACATTAGATGCTGGCTGCTGGTCAAAGGTGGATTATCTGATGGGACGAACCAATGGCCTGATCTGCTAATTACTAAATTCCTACGTAAGGCTTTTATTTCCTGCACAGTGAGGTACTGTGCATACGCTGTGACTTTTCAGAGAGACCCTTTCTTGTAAGATGGGGTTAAAGCACCAGCTCTGGTCCCTAATTGAAACCAGCAGCATTCAGTAGGTTTGGACCACGTCTGCCTGCTGAGTAGCCCTAGGCGGGCCTCTGTGGTTTCTGTTCCATGCACAGGAACTGCATCTCTGGCAGAAGGTCTTAGAGCTGAGTGAAGAAATTGCAGTAGATAATCTACCATATTTACTTCCCTTTGTTTGTTTGCTTGTGGAACTTCCAGGAGCAGATCAAAATCTCCTGGCATGTATTTGATGTTGTTTAGCAGTTGTATGGGCACTGCTTTTTCTTTTTTCTTTTCCTCCTGATCTGGCTAAGACTAGCCTTTAGATAATCCAGGCCTGCTGTGAATGCTTGTAAGAAGTGAATTAAAAATTGGCCCTCTCTGAGTAAACCAAAACACGGTTTGAAAATACGTTGGGGTTGATTCTTCCAGGGTGGTTCAATCACTCAGAAAACTGGAAGAAAGCTACTTTTATTACTGGGAAAATGAGCGTTAAAAAGAGTCTCTTTAATGTTGCTGGTTGTGGCAGCTTGGTTTTGCTCTGTTCCTTCCACTCCTATAGCTGCACAGCTCCATACAAACCATATACAGCTGTGCACACAAATGAGCAGCTGGGCAGGTTTTTTTGACCATTGGGCAGAATCCCTGCTGGGCGATGTTTTTGTTTTTAAAGAGCAAAAAATAACCTGGCTTGGTTTTCCAGCTTGTGGTTTGCAGCACCCCTGGTTAGAAAACATCCTTTCGGATATGAAAGCAGAGCAAACTGGAGCAAGCTACTAAAAGGAGAGAAAATACAGGATACTGAGATGCTGTCCTGTATCACCTCTTTGACTCTAATTGTGTTTTGGCATCTCATGGGTCCTACTTAAAGTTGGCACATCGTGTTGCTCCTCTGTGTTCCCCTGTGGCTCCTGCTTTGCTTGTGGCATTGAAGAGTCAGGATTTCACTAGGGATTTACTGTTCTGTCTCAGGTTCACAGGAAGCACAGCCCCCCCCAAGTGCTGCTCCCATCAATCTGTTGGAGTTCAGAGCTACGTCTTGTCAGGCTGGGGAGGGGAAGGGACGTGCTTTGCTGTGAGAGATGCGACCCTACACTGTAAGGACGTGAGCACTAGGGGTTCTCCCAGGCCCTTGTAGCAGGTCAGGAGTCAGCAGGGCCATTTGGTCCATCACACCCAGCCCCTTGCTGGAGCTCTGGGAGCTTGCTGGGATGGTTTAATTGGTGCTTTTCTCACGTCTGACATGGGGAAGCCCTGGGTGGAAGGAATAGCTTATACATTTTTTTCATATGACAGTTCCTCTTTTCTCTCCTCATCACTGCTGGTTTTCTTAGATTTACCCTGGGCTGAGGGGTGAGTCACGAAATCTAATGGGCTTTTGTGAGAAGAGCCCTGGGCACCGAGCAGGGAGCGACGGCTGATTTCTCGGGAGCAGCCCGTGGCCACCGGGTAAGATGTAGTGCTGCTGGAGCCACCGGGTGTTCTCCACTCGGGGTGTTGGCCGGGGCAGCTGGGGAGAACGTTTCGGCTCGATCGCCAACCTGCTTAGACGACAGCCTGTCCTGGAGTCAGTCCTGGAGCCTGACAAGGCAGCACCACAGCCTGGCCGTGCTGATGCCTGCTCCTCGCCTGGGACTGCTTACAGCCAGAGGAGAGGAGATGAAAGGGAGAGGAGGGACCAGCTATCATTTATTAATGCTGCTGAGTTGTGTTTCTTTCCAGTGCTGTAAGACTGGGGCAGGACTTGCAGGCAGCTGATGAAAGAGGAGACAGAGCTCACCAGGAAACATGAGAGAGCTTTAAGGAGGAGTCTCAGGAGGGCCCCTGGGAGATGGGAAGGTCTGTGTGCTCCCCCAAAATAGAGGCTGTAAGAGTTTGAGAGGGCAAGGCAGTGCCCCTGAGGGAGAAAAGAAAATAAATAAAAAGCCTGGAGAGGCCAGCTGAGAAGGGATGGAAGAAACTGGACAGTCATCTTGTTATTGCAGAGTTGGTAGAAATAAATAAGGTTTTTTTCCTCTTCTGTGATATTTCCTGTTTGCTAAAAATTTTAAGAGAGTGTTATGCCCGAGGTGTATTTCCTCTCATTTGAGCTATTGCTGGGTGAGAGCCTGCCTTTTCAGAGAGCCCACTACATTGCTAGCATAAGTGAGCTCAGGTTCTGTGAAAAAGACCTGTCATACTTTCTGGGGTTAGATATGGGGACAGGTTTTAGAAACATCCTAAAAATTTTATGGAGTCTGGTGGAAAATTATACATGGCTCTGTTTTTTTTGTAACTCTTTACAGTCTGTAGCAGGGATGAAGTTGCTAATTAAACTCTTCTTTTATTTGAGATGACCCAAAATAGTTAGAAATGTTCATAAAGGACATCCCTCCACAAGGGTTGCTCACAGCAACTGAATGCTTTAGGGACCAGATTTCACCCAAGTTCTGGGACATGCCGTGTGTCTCTGGTTTTGTGACAGTCGTGCTTTTGATCATATGCAAAGATGAATAAAAAATGTGGCTCTGACATTTCCAAATTATGCAGTTGCAAGCATTTGAAGTTAAACCCAGTGAGGCTTATTTTGCCAGCTTCTGAGATAAGAGTTCAGATTTTCTTTTTTAACTAGAAAGCAAGTTTTTCTCTTATTTCTAATGAGGATCAGAGTGCCCAGAGGCCTGATTTTTCGAATAGAACCAGTAGCATTTTTGTTACAAATCTGTGTGAGCCTGAGTGCACAGACCCTGTGGATCAGCCTCTCCATCCTGGTATTTTTTGGTGTTTTAGAAAGTGAAATCATTGAGCCTCACTGTACTGCTTTGAGTCACTTTGGTGTTACTCTCACCATCAACCGTTGGCTGGAAAACAGTCGAGGAGAGCATGCTGGCATCCAGGACCTGCTGAAATTTGCTCATTCCATATTTACTCTTCACAAGCTTTGTCCTGGTCCTTCATCAGTGCTGCTGTCAAGGTTACTGAATTTTCAAACATCAGCACAGCTGCTTTTCAGAGAGGGTGAAAGCCCCGTCTTCGCCGTGCTGTCTGAACCAGGGCTGAGCAAACACCTCACGTTTCAGTCAGTGTTGTGAAAAGGTGTGACAAAACTCACTGAGCAGCCCAGGTCCTTCAAAGCAGGTAAAGCCCAGTGTGTGATACCTGTTGTGCGAGTGTCACTCTTGGCGTTGGCCGAAAGAGCGAGGGCACAGGAGAGCACATCGGGCCGTTCTGAAGTGGTGCTGTCTTCACTTCATGCGCTGCACCACCAGCTCCTCCTCTTGGCTTAACTCTTGCCAGGACCCAGGGCAGCACAGAAAGGAACCTGGTGGAGGTGAGCAGTTTCGGTTTGCTGCCAGTTTACCTGTTAGCATATCCCATCACAGCAGGACTTTTTTGGATGGATAAGCTCCTGGACAACAGACTGCTGAAAATCCCATTGCATCATTTTGGCATCAACTCTCCAAGCAGAAGAGCGTGTCCAACAGGGGCACTTATGTGTGTTATGAAATATAATAGACAAAGCCCTAACATCCTGCAGCAAACAGGATTTACTTTCTGCTCCAAGTTTTATAAATGCTATGAAAGGCTGATGTGGTAGCCTGGATATTATTCTGTGGTTGCTTTATGTGAATGAAAAAAAATTCTTATTAATATAGTAGGGATATGAATAATACACTTAGGTTGCAAAACCTTATTCCTTCTGGCACTCAATCTCTTCTCTTTTGTCCCTCCATTCTCATTTTCCAGGATCACAAAGATTTTTGATCACAGACTTGAAACTTGCCGTTGAGAAGGTGCATCTCTAATGGGGACATGGAGAGCACAGAGTGAGAGAGGAAACCTCGCAGTCTTTTTGCAAACTCTGAAGTAGTTAATTGTATTGCCATTTTAGGCTAGGCTCTAAATAGGCACATGTGTGGCTTGGCTCAAATCCCAGCACTTTCCCTTGGGACTTCTGCTTCCAAGGTACTTATAGGCAGGTTTTTCAAAAGTAGTGAAGTTGTAAACTTTGGGGTTGAGAGTTATCAGTGTATTCAGATGGCTGTCTGTTTTAAAACTACTTCACAAATAATTTTTGTCTTGTGTGGTGAGCAGACTGGAGTTAACTTGGAACAAGGCAAGTGACAGCCCTGGACTTCGTGAGAGAAGACTTTGCCATGTTCAGGGACCTGCTTCAGAGAGTCCTGTGGGAGATGGTCTTAGGGAGCTGTGCAGGAAAGGACTTTGGGATTCTGGTACAACCTGCTTTAGGTGACAGTGATGCTGCTGCGAGCAGGGGTTCAGACCAGATGATTTCCAGAGGTGCTGTCCAACCTCAGCAATTCTGTGCTTTGGTATTAGCACGCATTAAAAACAGATTAAAAGAGTATTGAAGAATGAACTGCCCTGGGCTATTTTTGGAGCCCAGGAAGTCATAGACACACACAGTCCTCATCTCCATCCCAGGAGACGTTGCTCTGGGAACTTCTCCTGTAAAACAGTGTGTAGCACATAAACTGTACTGTAATGTTTCAGAGCACCAGACCCGAGGTCTGATGCTCTCCTAGCGATGTAGAACCTGGAGCTTTGTGGGTGATTGGGGTCAGAGGCACATAAAGGACAGACAATGAACAACTTTTGGCAAAATGCAGTTGAGAGGGCAGCTGCTTTCACTTGCCTTCAGTTTTGGCAGAACATGCTAGAAATGGGTATTTTGATATATGTGGTTAGGTTGTGTAAGGCAGTACACTCTTACCATTATGGAAAAGGACTGAAATTGAACAGAGTCAGGGGAGCTTGGTAGGAATCACACCAGGAGCCTGTGGAAAAGGTCAGTAAAACTTACTAAAGAGACCGAGAAGAGTATTTGGATGAAATCTCAGGTCAGCGTGTAAATAACCAATGTCAGATGGCATTTTCAGTGGATATTTATTCTGGAGCCAGTACAGGAATTACTGTGTGAGTTTCCTGTACTGAATTTACACAAGAGGCAGATCAGACAGTTGTTAGGGTTTCGTTTGTCCTGAAGTTCATTAGCTGGACGAGTGCTGGGCAGTAGGAAGCCCTCTTCCTTGGCTTATGGAAATTTCCAGTGCATTGGAAAGAAAATGGTAATTTTGCAATCAGTCCTTGCAAGCCACCTTAAGCAGTTGGAAGGGCAGTTTTAATGCTCTGGTAGAAAGCTACAGCACGGTTAAATATTCCACTGAAACAGGATAGCTCTGTGAGGCATGCTGGCCCAGCTCCAAGGCAACTAACCCGGCTGTCTCCTGCTGGGTGAAGGATCACCTCCTGGAAGCCCTCAGGAATGCCTGCTGGTGGCAGGGATTGCTTGTGGAAAACAGGGGCCCTGCAGCAGCATTTGGCTGGCCCCTGCAGTCTGTGCTCCGCAAAGTTCAGCTGCATCTCAGCTCGTGAATGGCTCTGAGTTTGGGGCAGAAGCTTAGCGGAACTCAAACCAGAAATTTCCCAGTAAATAATTTTTCAGTTGCCTGGAAGTTCCGAAAGAGCAGTAGAAGTGGTTCCCCTGATTTTACGAAATTTAGGGCCGTTTCATAAGACACTAGACCTATCACACAGGTTTTATTAATACAGAAGGCAGCACAGAAATGAGTTAAATTTATAATACAGCTCAAATGTCGTTCACAAAGTGCAGCGATGGCACAATTTTACCATCATATTTCAACTGTTAAAGCATTTTAATTTGTGTTTCCAACTCCCAGCTATAATAATAATAATAATACATATTTAAGCTGCATCA
The DNA here is from genome assembly GCA_013397725.1 of Rhagologus leucostigma. NCBI lineage: Eukaryota > Metazoa > Chordata > Aves > Passeriformes > Rhagologus > Rhagologus leucostigma. The sequence continues at coordinate 1,775,697 of VZTD01001489.1, read as the reverse complement.
AATGAAAAAAAACCCCAACAATCTGCAACAACTCAAACTCCCTATATAGGGGGAGAATGACAGGAGATATAGTGTATAAGGGTTTTTTCCCTAAGAATGTGGATCTGTTTCCATTTGGTCTTCAGAAAGGATCTACACTTGGAATCAGCTAAAGATGAGAGGTGCAGTTTAACAATCACTGGCACTTCAGATAAGAAAGATCTTCATCAGCTTCAAAACCCCTCTCACATAGGGATGTGCCTATGGATCAACTAAGAGCAGAATAGTTGCTTTTTTTCTTCTCTTTCTGCACTGTATGTGCATTATTACTGCGTGTACTTTGCTAAAGCAAACTGAATCTTCTCTATCAGCCATTAAAGTCCTTTAAACTACTTGAATCATGAACCTCCCTGGTTCTCAGCTGTGCTATGCCTTACACAGGGATCTTATTTGTACTTCCTATGATTGTATGTCTGCACATCTGCAGATGTGCTCATTGTGAGCAGATGACAGCAACACACTGCAGCCTTTAGGGGAAAGTTCAAGGATGGTGTTCCACGCACAAGCAAGAGGGCAGGGCAGGGCTGGACCAGGCTGGGGGACATGTCCAACCGAGCCGGGCCAGGTGTGGGACTGCGGGGCTGCTGGTGCCCCAGGGCCCCTTGGCTGCGTCCCGGTCCCACTCCACGGGAGGGCTGGGCCGGGGTGTCTCCCGGCTCTGCCACCCAGAGCATCCCTCCTCCATCATCATCCCTCTCCCAGCTCTGGTGGGTTTTAAGGATCCTGAGGAAAAAGTTAGGGTCTGGTTTTGCAAACGGACTGAGAGAACCCCCTGATGCTCAAAACAAATGAACTTTTAAGACAAGATTTACAGAGCAAACTAAAATTGTTCTTCTTGCCTCTTCTTGTGTGGCGTCTCTTAAATCTTCTTGACAAAGTTTTTAATTGAAAGACACCACATGAAAAAAATAATCCCAAGTGAGAGTGGAGTCTGTCCCAGTTTAGCAGGCTGAAAATATTCAGCAAACTCAATAAATCTCCTTTCAAACAGTGGGATTTAGGCTTGAGTGTTTTAGCAAGCTAGGGTAGAGGTAAACACTGCCTCTTTCTTTTTGTCTCTGTGGAGGTTTCGGTTGAATATCAGCAAAAGGTTTTTCACTCAGAGGTTTTTGGGTACTGGAACAGGCTCCCCAGGACAGCGGTCACAGCTCCAAGCCTGCCAGAGCTCAAGGAGCATTTGGACAAGGCTGTCAGGGATTCTTGGGATGGTCCTGTGCAGGGCCAGGAGCTGGACTCGATGATCCCTGTGGGCCCCTTCTAACTCAGAATATTCTGTGATTCTGTGGGACAAAAAGTAGTTTCTGTGAACTCCTCCTGATTCCTGCTTTCTTAATTATTTTTGTCAAGTGTGTTGCACAGGCTGGTTTGAGATCCAAAGCAGGACATTTGACGTGGGAATTAGTTCAGAAAGAGGAGAAACAATATTTCAGAAGTTCATGTTTTGGAATTATGTCACTGGGTAAGAGCTCCATAAAGACAGTTTACACAACCCTGATTTTTCCTCATAGCAACCCGTGTTGTGTAAATAAAGCTGTCCCAGAAGCAAGTGTCTGTGCTTTGCAGCCCGTCCCATTGCACAGCATGCATTTGCTTGGAGGCAGGATGCCTGAGGGGAGGACTGGCAGCTTGTTTTGTCCATGTGAGTTTTGAGCCTGTGTCATGGAAGAGCTGGAGCATGCTCTTGGCCCCTTAGTACTCTGAGCCTTGATGTGGTTTTTAAAGGCACAGGTAAATAGGATTTCCCATTACTTATCAAACTGTTAGCCTGTCTTTGCATGTTTGTCCGCCCTGATTAGCAGTGGTATTTGATGATGATTCAGAGGAAATCGGTGTTATAAATCTCAGCTTTGCTAAATAGAGATGCTGGTGTCAGGTGGCATGCGCAGTTCCTCTGCAAAGACAGATGAAGGCTGGCATTTAGGCTCAGAGGTCAGATAAAGCTTTGAGCGTGGATTTGGTGTTGTCAGCATCTGATGAGAAATTTTGGACATTCTTGAAGAATATCCTGATATTCCAGTTGCCTTTTGCTGCCATTTTAATCAATGTTTGACCATGTTTATAGCAGCCCTACAGTGCCTAACGGCGGCCCACAAGAAAGCTGGAAAGGAACTTTAGATGAGAGCATGATAGGACACGGGGCAATAGCTTTAAACTGAAAGGAGGCAAGTTTAGATTAGACATTAGGAAGAAATTCCTTACTGTGAGGGTGGTGAGACACTGCTGCAGGTTGCCCAGAGAGGTTGTGGATGTCCCATCCCTGGAAGTGTTCAAGACCAGGTTGGATGGGGCCCTGAGCAGCCTGGTCTAGTGGAAAGTGTCCCTGCCCACAGCAGAGGGGTTGGAACTGAATGATCTTTAAGGTCCCTTTCAGCACAAATTATTCAGTGATGCCTAAGTCTGAACCAGAAGTTGTGGTTTTGGATCTTGAATCAAAGTTGTAGAAGTAAACTTGTACACAAGGATTGCACCCAGGTTCCTGAAATTCTTGGGAGTAGTTTTAGAGCCCCATCCAAACCCCGGTAACATTATTAGAAGAGCTTCATGTGACTCAAAATGCAATCATCAAATTGTTTCTAATGTGACACACCTAGAGAGCAGTACCAAATGCAGTACCTCAGTCACTGCACTGCCAGTTCCTCTGTGTTACACTAGAATACTTGTTATATTCCTCTGGGCTTGATGTTCATCAGTGTGCCTGCTTCTGGTTCCTGCTCAGCAGAGCTGCTGGAGAACTGCTGTGCTGTCCCACAGTTGGAGGGGCCTCTGTGTTCAGGGCTTTGTTTGATGTCAGAGCAGGGCGTCCCGTGCAGAGCCACGGGCAGAACACTCATTCTGCTGTCCTCAAGAACGCAGGCAATTGGAAGTAATTTAAACAAATCATAAGATCCTTCTGGGGTGGCCTGCAAGAGAGTTGGTTTTGCTCCCTTCCTTGCCTTGAGGTCAGGTCAACCCTACCTGCACCATTTCTGGCAGATATTTGCCCAGCACCCTCTTTATCTTTATTTTCCTCTGCCCATAATCATGTCCATAGTCTGCCTCCAGGCACCACTAAACTGTGTGCAGGGTAGGGATTTTGTTGCAATGCTCGCAGAGACCATGGAAACAATGCATTTCAGCAGGAGTGAGTTACTGCTTTTGAGGTGAATTCAGGGGAAGAAAATGCCTACAGCAGCTTTGAGCAAAATGGCAAATAGCAATGGCAGGTAGGTGTAAGCAAGGTGTGGGGGTTTTTCTCATGGAAGCAGTGAATGGCATCTTCCGCAGCACGAAGTTCCACAGAAGTTGACTGAAAATCAAGCTGCAAGAAAATATTTTGGGAATGCTGCATACATGGAAGTGGCCAGCCCTTGAGCCTTTAGGAAAATCCCCAGCCAAGATAAAAAATAATGCATTAGCTATGTTTGGTAAAGCAGTAGCAAATATTGACTTGAAGGTCTGTTGCTCAGTTGATGTTCAGCTTCACATCCTAGACAGCTCCTGTATTTAAAAAAAAAAAAAGAAAAAGTCTTGGAAAGCTCTTTGGGCAGTCTGTGTGCTGCAGTGTTTGGATCAGTTGAGAAAAATGCACTTACCAAAGCTTTCTGAAAGCTTTGTGGATGACCTTGTTGAGCTCTCTTGGGCACAGTCCTGTTGCAGAAAGAAAAACAGATGGCAAAGACTGCTCAGCACTAAATTGCCATTTTCTTCCTTTATTTTTGTATGTACCTCCCCGTGCTCAGTGGAGGGAAGCAGCCTACATATGTTACTTCTTATTAATTGCATTTATTCAGATCCCGTGGACATCAAAGCAGCAGATCTGTTGGTGATTGAAAGTGTTTAGAAACATGCATCTCTTTGCAAAAGAAGTCCTCCCTGCAGTTCGTGATGATGCAGTACATACGAATTAAAGCAGGCAGGAAGCCTGCCAGGTCTGTGTCCTGCACAGTGTCTGTGATCTGTTGCACTGAGGCACTGATAAATGGAGGCAAACTTCAGCTTTAAATAACTTGTTACCTCAGTGGAACAGGCCGTTGTTGCCTCTCCTGTCTGTAAGGGCAGGGCTTCACCAGTGCCTCCAGATGACGGGGAGAGTGCCAGGAATACCACTTGCAGTGATCAAAAACAGGTGGAACATCTGCTTTTCATGCTAGTCACCTTGAAGTTTAGGTAGGAATTTTTTAAGCTATTACTACTATTTGTATTAAAACAAAAAACTAAAAACAAAATACAGCGGACGTCAGTGAGAGTCAGCAGCTGAGGATGTGGTCACTGGGAGTGAATTGGTAGAAACCCATGCAAATGTTCCAGGATTAAAGGTATTTTTGAAACAAAAATAATGCCTAATGTTACAGTTCACCATCAAAGGAGCAAATTATTTTTACCTTAGAAGCAGGAATAAAAATCAAAACATAGCCTCGTGTACAAGCACCTGACTCTGTGTTCCTCTCACAACCTGCTGGTTTTTCCAAGTGCTCCAACTATTGAAGTTCGAGCAAGGCAAACCTCACACCAGTAAATGTTTCGATGCAAATCCCATGTTTTAAAGACAGTGACTGGCAAAAGGCTGGCTTGGTAAGAGTGATTCCATGTTGAGAGCTACTCAAATACCCTTACTCTTGGTATGCCTGGAAGCAGCCCTCTTGGACACTGGCCGAAGCTGTTTTGAGAGCTCTATAGCTGTGCGTGAAGACTGTAAAAACAGAGAGACTGCTTTTGGTGGCAGTGTTGTACGGAGAGGCAGACACAGAGGCAGCCTGTGTGCGGCACAGTGTCTCGGGGACTAGCACACCCTAATTGCAGCACAATTGCCATGCCTTCTGTAAATTAAAGAGTGGAACTTGCCAGCCGTTAAGGGTTTTAACTGCCCGGCTAGCATGGCCATAATGTTGAAAATATATTTTATGATTTAAAAGCTTCTATATTGTTTTATGTGGTTTAAGATGGCCCTTGGAATATTGCAAGTGGGTAGCAGACTCAGAAGCATTTCTCTGTGCTTTGCTGCAGAAGTTAGCAGAGCCAAAATCGTGGGCTTTCATCAGCAGTAGGTGCTCTTCTGCTCAGTCTTCATTTGAGCCAATGTTTCCTCCTGCCCCTGCGAAACAAAGTGCTCTGCTCTTCCCCCTTCCCCAGTCTAATCCTTCAGGACTCCTCAGTGCAGTTTGGCAGAGGAGAGGAAGGTGGGAAGGGATTAATTGCATGGTTGAAGGGATGAGGATGGGCAGGAGAGGACACAGAGCTCTCGTGGGCAGCAGCCACCTCGGGCAGGGGGTTCTGACTGCCCAGCCAAAGCGGGGCCTCTGTGGCTGGGCACCTCAGCTGGCTGCAGGTCATAGCCACCCTCCCACGCTGGCATGAACTCCTGAACCTCCTGTGCCTTCAACGTGGCAAGTGCAGACAGGCAAGAGTTGGCAGTTGTTTTGCTCTAGTACGTTCTGGGTTGAAACAGAGGCGTTTCTGGAGCTGACTCAGGAGCTCGGCCCCGTAATTTTGAAGGATAGTGCAGCAACATGATGGTCTTTTCTCACTCAAATCCAGCACTGCATCTGCATGTGTGCATATCTTCACTGAGCTTTCAGACAGCAGGCAGTATTTGCTAGATAATCTTGTAGCATGGGTGGCTTTAATGATTTAACTAGGGCAATAGAAAATTTCAGTGGCGGAAGCAAGACTTGAATTATATTTTCCGCAAAACCAGTTAGTGCCCCAGCCATTGCTTATCAGTTCCTCCCTTGCTGCATGAAATACATTTCCTATACCTGGAGGGGAACAGCAGCAAGGTATTATTTGTGGGTGAGTCTGGCGGTGAGACTGCAGCAGTGCCCTGGGTAGTTAATGTCTGCTTACTTTCCTCTCCTTCCCGAGTGCAGTGCTCTGCCTTTTCCTCCGTCATACTTCAAGCGCTTCTAATGTTCTGCAGCTTATTGTCAGTTTGCAAAGCCATTCACATAGCAGGGAATCAGAGCTGTACCTGGGGGAAGAATGGGGTAATTTATTTCTGCACACAAGGTTCCTAACTTGAGATTTGTCCCTGGAGGAGGTCAGCAATCTGATTTGTGGGTTCTGCACTAACCAGAACTGGAAAGGTTTGCAGGTTTCCCTCTGTAGCACCGGGTTTCATGCTCCTTGAATCCTTTTAACTGCAGGAGTGTTGTTTCGATCTTGACCTGAGGACGAGGAGTTCACTCTTTTCTGTCTATCCTTTTAATTGATTTGAACAAGTGACCAAAGAGACTCCCTTGGCCTGGCCCTACCCTTGAATGGGTTTTTTTTGGCAGTTTCTTTGACCCTGTCTGTGATTCATGGCTTGACCTAACCCACACTTATGTCCAGAAACTGTTGGCTGTCCCTTTTCACTGTATCCTTCACCCCCATCTCTGTTTCTAGAAGGTCGGTTTACACCTCATCTTCATGATTTTTGTGCTGGGTGTTGTGGGGCTGCGTTGGTAGGTGTGGTAGGCTGGGAGGTGGGTGTTGCTTCCCCTGCAGAGTGGCACCAGCGGTAGGGTTTGCTCTGGTCAGGGTGTGTGAAATGCATGTCACACTCTCTAAATACCTTCTTATGTTCAGTTTCAAGCAGCCTTCCCTGGCATCCTTTGGACCAGTATGTTTGCAAGGCACCTAGTGGTCGTGTCTGGGGGTGTTGGGTGTTGCACCTGCATACCTGTTCAGCCAGGAGTAACACTGGGAGAGACCTCAAATGGTGCTGAAGTCCCATGGAATAACAGTAAGTTGGAAATATTCAGCTGGGATAAGAGGAGAAATAAGACCATCCAAGAGAGGGTTAAAACGTCAAGCCACATTGAGGGCTCTGTGGGTGCTGGGGGTAATGGAGAACAAAACCCTGTGTCATTCCTGCCAGTTTACTTCTTGCCCTATCCTTGCAACAAAAAGAAGAGGAGAAGGCTCTCAGATAAGAAGGAAAATGCTTTTGTGCAAAACAGCCTGTGGACCTGCTCTTTCGTGAGGCTGCTGAGTGAAATCATTCAGCAGGGTTACAAAAGGGCTGGCTAGCATGTGGGTGTTAATAGCATTTGCAGCTATGTAAGCAGCAGTAACAACAGCAGAGTAATCAAATCTCATCTTTTCAGAGGGGAAGTTGATCACCTGAGTGGGTCTGGGATTTCCCCTTGCACCACTGCCAGGTATCTCCACAGGCTAATTGAAATGTCGAGTGCTGTCTGGGGCCGGGGGCATGGCAGTGGCTGGATGGATCTAATCTCTGAACACACAGAGCAGCTCTGGTCACACTCCTGCCCCGAGGCCTGATAGCTCCCTGGGTACTGCTGTCTCTTATCTCTGGCTGCAGCTTTCTGCTTTTTTCATTTTTATTTTTTTTCCTCTTGAACTGGGCTTCAAGTGCATTGCTCTGGCAGAGTCTCTGCTGTTGGGTGAGACCTCTCCATCTCCACTTGCAGCTTCCTTTGCTGACTTTTAACCCGAGAGCAGTAAAAAGCATGGCTGAGAAGAGGCAGCCGTGGCCCTCGTGCCTGACCAGACCCTAGGCAAGAATCGTCTCCATCTTATTTTCTCTTGGTACAGCTTTTGTGTCTCTTAATGTTTGATTCACTGGATCTGTGGGCCACCGGCTCCAGACTGGCTGCCTCCGGTGGGGGTTTCTGCTGTAGGATGCAGCATCTGTCTCAGCCTCCGCTTCAGCTTCTTTGCCTTTTCTTTGTGTTCACCTGCCTCTTATTTCCAGTAGGAAGCTCCAGTCCCGAGGGCTTCCCATCTTGAATGCAGAGGGGCAGCTGAGGGTCAGCCCTGCTGGGCATTTGGATCCTCAGCAGGCATCTGCCAGCCAGCCTGATGGGAACAGGGAGAAAAAGGACCACTTTTCTCTGAAGAGGAACCACCTTCGTGTTTTTAGGCAGTGGCTGATCCCTGTGAGACTGGAACCTTGGACCACTGGGGTGCAAAAGGAAAAAGAAAGATGGGCCTGTGCTTGTAGAGAGGAGATTGGACTGATGCCAAGGAGAGGGGACTATGTGGCAGCAAGGCTGGCTGCTGCTTCTGGCAAGCTGTGCCTTCATCATTGTTGCCTTCTTTGGAGGTGTTTGAGGTGAAAAAATAGCCTTGGAAAACAACTGGTGTGCTTGGGGAAGTGATGGGAAATGCTCCAGGAAGTGATGCCCAGAAGAGAGAAAGGCGAGGAGCTGGCTGGTGCATCTGTCTGACGGGCTAATGGCAACAGTGCCCGGCCCAGCATCTTCTCCTGGCTTTGAGACAGGCTCTTCCCAAGCCTTTGATTGCTGCCTTTGTGTCTTTTTGCCTTTTCACGTCCTAGCCAGAGCCAGTTGTGTAGAGGGACTGGAGCAAAACCATCGAAGCTAGTAACTCTGGCATTCCTTCTTAGTAACACTGAAATGTTTGCTGAGGTATTTTAGTTCTTGACTCCTGCTTTTTTCCAGGCGTAGGCTTGTTGACTTTGAGTAGCCATCAAGAGAGTGCTCAAGCTGGTGAGCAGTGCTCATGGAGAGCTTGAGTACAGGATGAACCTATGGTAGATCACCTCGCTCAGGTGCTCCTGAGACAGGGCAGTGGATGTGGCCTCAGGGCTCCCCTCTCCAGCTGTCGCACACGACCTGCAAGGCCATGTTGTGAATCGTGTGACATGTGCTGTGGAGAAAACCTTGGTGAGCAGTGGGCCTCGGGAGGTGTTCTGGCTGCAGGAAGCTGCAGGAGATCTGTCTTTTCTGTAGTTTCCTCCCTTTAGTGAGGAAAGCACGGGCAAAACCAGGTCCTTCTCCAAGGGTGTCCTGTGGAGACCCCCAGGGAAGATCCAGTCTTTTCAGAAGGAACTGGAGTGCCAGGAACTTTCTCTAAGGGGAGTGTTGGTCCTATTATATTCTGAAAATCATTTCCTACCACACTGAGGAATTGGCTTGCCAAAGCACAAATTACCCAGCAAGGAAATCGCTGCCTCCAGATTAATTCGTAGCTGCTTTGTCTGTTCTGTGCTTGGCTGATGTGTTAGGTAAATATTTGTACAACACAGAGAATTGCCTCCCTTTCTTCTCTTTTCCAAGGGTCAAAGAAATGTCAGCCATTGGCACTTCTGTGCAGCCAGGCTTGTGTGTTTGCCGGGAGGCAGGCTCCGTGCCAGCCGTGGAACAGCCAGAGTGGCTGCCTGTGGTGGCCAGCACCCGTTCCCAGAACAGGCAGCTTACTGATGCTTTGTCCTGAGCTTATTCCACAGGGCACTGAAGTGCTGAGTTTAACAATGAAACTAAATAGCCTCTCCCCTCTGCACAAAATGAAAAAATCCTGCTTCTCTTGGTGTCCTCCCTCGGTGAATCTGCGGGGATGAACTGAATTCTGTTGCCTTTTTTTATTTCCCTGATTTACTTGGTTCCTCTCCAGGCAGCTGGGCTTTAGTGATCCTTGTGGCTCCGTTGCAACTCAGGATATTCTATGGTTCTATGATTCTGGGTCTATTCTCTGATAAAGAAGCCTGCTGTCCTCTCCCACTATTGTAAGGAGCCCTCAAAGTAGCAAGTGCTGAATTTCACATGAACTACAAAGTCTGTTTCGGCCCCACTCCGAGCGGGGCCTTGTGTCCAGTTGCAGGACACTCACAAACAGTGGTTTCTGCCTCACTGCTGTGAACAAGGGGGAAACTCACCAGTTACATGTAAAATTATATAAAGACAAAGGAATTTCTCATTTTTTCCCATGACAGTCAGTCCCTGAAGCACAAGTTGTGCTTAGCTGCATTAATCAGTAGATTACTCACCCAGTGTCTGAAAAATCTTCTGCAGAAGACAAATACTGACCTTAATATTTTTAGCCATAAACTTAAACGCTTAGCTTCAAATCAGAATCTGGGGGTGAGAAGATCTCAGTCAGAAATTTGTGACTGTTTAGCATGCAACAGGGCCTGAATGAAACCCACACATCCAAGCCAACACCCACATCAGGAAAGCAGGACACCCTAGTTACCTCTGAGCCTTGTCTCTCACTTGAATCTCTGACTGCTTTCATGTTTTTCACTTTTCATGCACTTTCTTTTTGTTAATTGCCCCCTTCGATCAGCACACCATAGGAGGCGGCTTCAACATCTTCACTTTCTGCTCACCTCTGCCAGACTCTGTGGGACCCAGATTCAGGAGCAAGTAGAGACAGTGTTTTTCAACCCTATTTGTAGTTACAGTAACTGGCCGAGAGCTTAGCGCAGCCAGGGAGGGAATCTGGCAAAGGGCTCTTGTGAATTCTAGGTCCTGGGGTGGTTTGGGGTTTGCTTTGGCCTCTGTGTAGCCCAGAGATGTTTGGGGGATGCTCTAAGCCGTGTGGCTTGTAAAAGCCCCCTCCGAAGCAAATGGATGGAGCATGCTCCTGCCTAAGGCACAGCGAGTCTCCCGTGCTGCTGACAAGGTGGGCAGGGTGTGGGTGGGTGGGTTGGGTGAAGGTGGGTGTGCTGGCTATGAAACAGCAGATGTTTCCCCAGCAGTGGGCTGTTCTTCCCTCTCAGAGCACGTTCCTGCCACCTCTGGCTGTAGGAATAGTGTAGAAGGCTCAGACCATTCACCTGAACGCTCAGACCCAAAGCTGTCAGGATGGTTCCCTGTACATACCAAGGCAGCCAACTTCTGTGGGCCTCCTGGAGCTCTGGGGAGGAGCTTTTTCCAGTTTTAAAGAAAATGGGGAGAGAGCCTGGCTCCGCTCCCTGCTGTGTGGGTACTGAGTTGGGCTGCCACCAGCCTGGGAGAAGCCGGGGCTGGTGGAGGTTTTGGCACTTGCCCCTCGTGCTGGAGCTGTCGTGCGGCGGTGGGCACAGCACTGAGCTGCTGGCAGGCTGGTTAGTTGCTGACTAAGTGCCAAAATGTTTGTCAGATCTGAAAACCACATAGTGTGAGGCACTGTAGCACTGCTGGGAGGTCTGAGCTCTGCTCACCAGCACTGTCTCGTTGGTGATAGGGGCAGCAGGCATGGGGAGCTACAAGGCTCTGCTGCATCTGCTCGTCTTTGTCCCTCCTAAGTTCAGGAGGTCAGGGAAGTTTTGGAAGGAAATCGGAATTGATCCTGACTTCTGAATTGAGCAGAATGAGAGGGGAATGGAGTTTCCGATGAAGTTGCTTTGAACCTGGAAGGTGACTTCACTTGAATAGCAATGTCCTCGACTGCATCACTGCCGATATTTTAGGCGTTGCAGATGAGTGTCCATAATTTCCTTCAAGAAAAGAAAATTGAAGCTTTTATGGTGAAAATAGGTACATATAAGAATAATATGCTTTTGATGGTTAAATTAATTAGTAATCTAGTTATTGTCTTGTTTTTCTTTGGCACTGCTAGTTGGTAAAAATTGATGTTCTTTAGTTTGACTACTGGCATTATCTGAGTAATCTAAAAAAAAGTTCCCAGTCCTGTGGTGATTAATGACATCTCTGACATATATTTTAGAACTATGATGAATCTTCAATTTAAGTATTAAATTGATAAGAAGGAGGAAGAGCTTTTAAGGAAGATAAAGGCAGTTTTTCTCTCTGTGCCAGTCTACCAGCTCCAAGCAACATAAACAACTCCTGGTCTCTGCTGGACCATTCCAGACTATTAGAGGTCTCTCAGCCTTGTAAAGACCAGTTTATTCTGGTGACTGCTACACTTTCTTTTTTTACCCTGTTCCCTGACACCTCTTTCTGTTTCCTCTGCACAGGATACGAAAGCTGGAGGGAGCTTGCGAAGGTTCTGTCAGACACCAATGCCCCAGGTGGGGACACAAGCCTTCAGCTCGACTACCCACAGAAGCTGGGACACCAGGTGAGGAGGCTTGGGCTGCCTTATGAACATGCAGAAGGGCAGCCCTTCCTTTCTGCTGCTGGCCCCAAGAGACAGCTCGCTCTGCACGCAGGAAAGAGAGCTTGCCACAGGGCAAACCGTGAGCTGACTCACAGCTACGTGAACGGACAATGACTCCACTGTAGTCAATGAAGTTATTTTAGATGTACTAAGCTGCGGCGGTGGGACGAAGCTGGCTGGGTTTGTGGCACAGGAGGGCAAGATAGAAGCAGAAGTGAAAGGTCAGGAGAGAGTTTGTTGCTCTCCGGTGAAGCACATCTCACTACTGTTGACTGAAGGCAGTGCTGGAAGATCTATTGCTTGGACATTTTTGAACCACGGATAGGGGAAAAAAACCCCAGAGAATGACCTAAATTTTAACTCTGTGCTAGCATGAAGTTTTAAAATACTGACATCCTTTTCCCTCCGTAGTTCACCATGGAAATGTGCTGTCAAAAAAGCCAGGAAGCGTTTTCACCCTGTTATGTCCGTGATAACTGGCCTGTCCTTTGGAAGGGGAGCTTGAGAACTTGTTTTATTTTCTCATATGTTCTTGTGACCAGGTTTGAGCCCTCTTGTGGACCTTGTACAGAACTATCTTGTACTTGTTAGTGCCATGGCATTTATCAGGTTATTTCGACTTTTCTCTACCTGTATTTCAGATCCAAGAGCTGCAAAGAGGTGGGAGGAATAAATCAAATTATGCAGCTGAGGACAACCCTGTCCCATGGATGCCAGAGGTGGGTGCCTTTCTCCATGATTTTGTGTGAGGGGGGGATAGCTAGAGACCTGTACAGCAAAAGTGAAAGGCAGGGACGTCTGCCTGGAAATTAATTCACTTTGCTAGAAGTTCATTCCCTATCACCTTCTCCCTGCTTAATGACACTTACAGACCTGAGTAATCATCTGGAAAGACTGGAGTGTCCAGATTCCAGATAATTTGGTGTCTCCACCAGTCCTCAAGGCTCCAAGCACCCACCTGCAATTCCAGGCAGCCCACTACCTTCCTGAAAAGTGTAGTTTATTCAGGGCTGGGGTGTGTAGGGCCAAGCATTCAACAAGCAAATACATGACTGTGGCACACCGAAGTGCCACACTCTGCTCTTGCTCTGGCTTTCCCCATCCAACCCCTGCGTGTCATACGTGGAGATTTCTCCACTTCAGTGGCACTTCCACAATCAGGGACCCTCTCTGGTGACCCTTGCAGACTGGGGTAAACACTCCCTTTGTTTCCTTCGTGCCTCGATTATTCTTTCCTGCCCTGTTCCCTTATCTCATCATTCCTCTCCAGATAAGGGAGCAATGCAGCCTGCTTCTAACGAGAGGAACAGCAGCCAGGGAGCATTTAGTTAATGGAGCCAGCTCACGAAATTCCTCAAGGTGATTAGAGACCTGCACAAATTAAAGGGCCTCTGTGACTCCCCCAGGGAGGGAGCAGGCTGCTGGGCCTGCACTCAGGACTCCAGCTCTCACTGGCGATGGAGGGAGCGTGTGTCCAGCCAGCCGCAGCAAGGGGCAGTTCGGGTCCCTGCAGCAGGAAGCAGCCAGCACCAGTCACCCCCCAGAGCACCGGTCTGTCCCGCGTCAGAGCGTGGGCCCTGGTGTGCTGGGCCCGGCTGGAGCCTGGGGCCTTCCCCCCGCTGCGGGGCCTTGCCGGCGGCGTGCGGGCAGGGCTGCCTCCCCAGGAGCGGCTGCTGGCCGAGAGCCAGCGGGATCTCAGGGGCAGGGCTGCTGCTGTGCCCAGGGATGACACCGAGCATTTGCTGCTCCCCTCTCCCATGGCACTGGGCGATACGGGCTCTGCGTGGCATCCCCCAGCTTCCCTGAGGCTTTGCCCTGTGTCTCTGATCCCCTCCCTAGAGATTTCTCACAGCACGTGAATCTGGAAAGCGGCCAGCTGTGGTGTGTGAGGAGCCTTTACCGGGCTAGAGGTGCAGCTGGCGAGGTGCACACTGTGGCCTGGACACTTTCTCTTTGGCTTTATAAGGCAAAATTTCCTGCCCTTGCTGCAGCACTGTGTGTACCCAGAGGGTCAGCAGAGTCCCCCTGACTGCAGACAGAGGCCGGTGGTTCACCAGTACCAGCTGCAGGAGGTAGAGAGGGATCCATGGACACAGCTCTGTATAGAGCTGCTTGCTGTCCTCCTAACCACCGGCTGAAATTTCTCCCAGCCTGGGGATTAAGTTTTTCTGTGACTCTGCCCAAATTAATTACCCAGGATCTATAATCCTGTTGTGCCCTTCCCACAGCATCTCTAATAACTTAATTGCAGCCTGATTCCTGGGGCGAGGGACACCAGGTTGCTTCACGCAGTTCAAGGAGCTGGGCTTTGTTTGAATAGAGAGGCATATTCCTGACAAACATAAATAATTAACAGGGTTGCAGGGTGAGCTGGCAGCCAGCATTGCCAAAAAAGGACAGGTTTCAATTTTCCTCTCTGTTTCAGGATATGAGATAGGCAGCTTAAGTCTTCAGCCTTGGATAATGTGGTAGGAAAGTGTGCTCACTGGAAATCCCTAACTGAAGTTTTGCTCTGGCGTCTGGGGGAAAGCAGGGTTCAGTCTCGCTCCTGGTTCCTCAAGGTGCCCGTGCATGTGATGATCCCTACCCTTACTGTCACTTCCAGGCACCAGAGCAAAGTCTTCCAGCTCCCAACATCACCCGCTCCTCCTCAGGCTGGAGAGATGTGGGGTGTTTTGTTTCACTGACTGAGAAAGGTGCCGGGCTGTCGTCAGGGCGAACCTGCGCTGTGGGCCGTGAGTGTCACCGTTTGACACTGCTGTGGGTGTGGGGAAGACTTTCAGAAAAGGGACTGGTTAGCCAGACCGTTCTCGTTTACCTCTGCAAAAGCGTCTGCTCAGCTCTGAGAGCAGAAAGGTCTGGGCAGTGCTGGACTGCATTTAAAACGTCCTTTCCTCCTTCACGTGTGCGTGGCCTCAGGAGTTCCTTCTCTCTGAAGGGAGGTGTGAGGGATGTCCCTCAGCCCCTTGCAGGTGCTGCATGAAACCAAAGGATTGTGCTGGAGTATTGTCCTGCTACCAAACCTGCCCGAAGAGGAAGCATCCTTTCCTGAGAGGACTGAAAGACAAAGCTGTTGCTGCTCTGCTGATGTCCCTTCCCTGTCTACTCGTGCCCATCCAGACAGGGGGGCTGTGTTGCTAACTTGTCTTGATGGATTCCCACAAGTGCCCAGCACAGCAGAGCGTGCAGCCAAGCCCAGCTGCTGGCTGCTGAATGTCACCCAGTCAGGGGAGCTGGGCCAGGCAGGAGGAGGGGCCGCAGCCACTCTGAGGAGACAGAAGAGTCTTACAAACTCAGGAGTTTCTAGTTGGCAGCACAACGTCGCCTTTCTTCCCTGGCTCGGGCCCTCTCTGTGCCCTGTTTATCATTCCCCAGGCTGCATGCAGCTACGCAGCTGATTTGCCTCTGTGATGCCAAAGCCACCCGAGATTAAATTAGGAAAGCCTTCTCTTCTCTATCCTACTCCAGTTACAGGGCGGGAGGTCGTGTCTGTGCTGCGGCAATCCTCTCAGCTTTGCTGCTTGCCCAGATCTTTCTTCCCTGGCCTCCTTGCTCAGCAGGAGCCCCTGGGTGTGTGGTGCCACGCCACAGATAGTTTTGACGTGGTAGGGTGTGGACTAGGAAGAGTTCTGGGCTCTGTGTGTCCCTGATCCTCCTCTACGGTCGGTTTTTGTAGCAGGGGCTGACAATCTAACATTTCTCACTAGAAGGAAGCGGAAATACCAAAACCTTTAACTGCAGTGCAAGGGCTGCAGGCAGACATTATTGCAGCATGGGAGGGTCAGCGCTGGGGTCAGACGGCCACGCTCCCACAGCCCTGGAGGGGCACGGTGCATCAGTGCCAGAGCGAGGGCCTGGCCCCGCTGTCCCCTCCCTGCACTTGTAAGGGTTCAGCTCTCCCTCGCTGGGACAGCGCTGTCACTGTGCCCGTGTGCTGTGCTCGGGAGGGGTCAGCCTGCCCGGCCCTCCCTGGGGAGCAGAACCCAGGTGCTGTGCCCCAGGGCACACTCACACTGTGCTGACCGTGCCCTTGGTGCGTGACCTGTGCCCGTTCTGGGTCTGAGCTGGGATCTTGCACTGCTGCTGTTTCAGCAGGGTGATAAGCAACTGGGAAGAGGTGTTGGGACAGGGTGAAACCTCAGGAGCAGGAGGAGCCCTCTAAATGGGAAGCCACAGATCACATAAAACCAGCTCCCCTTGAAAGCTCAGACTCATGGCTTCTATTCCTGGTTCTGGCTGAATCAGTCTGTGCAGAATTTTCAAAGCAGATGTTTTTAAGTGCAGAAGGGGAACTTGTTGCTTGCTAGGTCCTAAATTTCCAGCCCTTTACAAAATCGGGCCAGGTAGTTCCAAGCTGGAAAGTCAAACGTAGGAACCGTGTTTTAGAATCTCGTTCTAAAAACCATGTTTTAGAAAATCCATTGACATTTCTGTGTGCATGAATTGGGAATGGTGGTGATGTTGATCTATAACTGCAATCTGCAAAAGCCCCGAGCAGGAGATTTTTCCGGCATGTTCTATGAGAGGATACTCATATAGCAAACAGAGGAATTTCTCAGCTGCCTGTAATGGGCAGCCATGAATTGAGTTGGAGGGATAGAGGTGATAGAGTTTCAAAACAGCTGCTACACTGATGACTTATGGGGACCTAAAATTAAAGCCTAGCTCAGTTTTCAGTCTCGAAGCAGCACTTTGGGCAGCCAGCACTTATCTGTCAATAATGTTCTTTTTTTCCCTTTAAGAGAAAACAGAAAGTAAGTTAAGCTGCTGTAACTCAGGAGAAAATCTGTTGATTTAGAGAAGATTTTAAAATCGCATGCAAGAAACATTTATTATTTACCAGTTAATTATTTATAGTAGCTGTGAGTGCAGGAAAGCAAAGTGATCTCGTTAACTCCTGCCAGAATCTCCTCTCTGGAGGCTTTGTAAAGACCTTGGACACAGGAGTGTTGGGCTAGAAATCTCAGGAATTATCTCTTTAGGTATTGATGGTACCCCTAGTACGGTGGTGTCTGCCTTATTTTTTAGTAGGCTGCCCTCTCCCTAATACTGCCAAACTGTGCAGTAAGGTGTGTTGCAATGGGACTGGTCCAAGTTCTGCTCTGCAAACATTTGAGCAAGTCTAGCCAGTCTTTTAGGATTTGCCTCATAAATATGTGATTTTGTGTTTGGGCTGCCCCGTGTCAAAGCCAGGCCAGCTTCATTGCAGTCCCGAGCTTTGGGAGCATCCCCTGGGTCTGTCTTTGGCAGGAGCGGGTTGCAGTGCCGGGCTGTCCACAGAGTGGGAGTGTTGTGCTGCGTTTCATAGAGCTCTGAGCCTGCTGCCTGCCGTGTGCAAGCAGTTCTCTGAAAAGGAAAACCAGCATCACTTGTGGGTAGCAGCAGGCTTCCACAGGACTCAGTTTCTGGCAGTGACTCTCTGTGGGAGCCCAGCCTGTTCCTCTCACTTCATGTTCCACAAGAAACAGCAGTTGTCATTACTTGATTTGGCTGAGAAAAGCAGTGTAAGACCCTTGGGTGTGAACCTGGATTTGGCCAAGGGGCACGGGACTGCACAGCAATTAAATTCCAATTCCGTGTTTGTCACGCTTGCAGTGATTTATTTCTGTCGCAAGTTCCTGCAGAGTCACGGGTTTCTCTGGGCTGCATCCATCACCCTGAGCCCTCCGTCTGTCTCCACTCTGATTTCGTGCATTGCTCTGAGGAATTACACTCCCTTTGTCTCGCTGCTTTTCCTCTCGTCTGGTGGGCAGAATCCAGGCTGAGGGATGTCAGCAGAGGAGGGGAGAGGAGGAGATGTTAGTGGGGGGCATCATGGGCTTGCAGACATCCATCACGCCCTGGCAGTGAGGACACCATGAGAGAGGGCTGACAAGAGCCCACTCCAGAGCAGCAGTGGTTGTGAATGTGCTTTGCCTGGCACACAGAAATGGTTTTCACGTGCACGACTAAAGTCCACAGCTCGCAAGGAGCATTACTGGTGCAGAATCTGCTTCATGGCCTTCCTTCAAGCCACAGTTTATTTCAAAACACACCCCCAACCCACCGTCCTGGGAAAAATAACTCAGTGGAGAAGTTCCTCTGCCAGGAGTGCACGGAGAGGTTGGACCCTCCTCCACCGTGCTGCTTCAGGCCTGCTAGAGTCTCCCCAGTGAAAACTAAGAATGTGCTGCCATCTGTAGACATTTGGGTGCTGTTCAGGCCGTCTCCCCAGCCCTGCTCCCACAGCCCTTATATAGGCAAGGCAGCCACAGCAAAACCTCCCTGGTCCCAAGGCAACCTATTCCTTTCTTCAGCATTTTGCCATCTAAGGTAGCTTGTACCCTCTCCAGCTTATTTATTCTTCACTGTCGGATGCCAGTCCTGCAAGGAGTGTTTCAGCATCCAGCTCCACTGGTTGCAGGCAGAAACTGAACTTTGTTGGGAGGCAGACAGTGATTCTCTTCCGAATGGCTCTGACAAAAATAAAGTCTGTCCTTTGAGGAGTGTGTTGCTGAAGTCCCACAGTGGCCAGCAAGCTTTTCCCAGCCCAGCTGTGCTCCAAGTCTCAGCTGGACACTGACAGCCTCTCCCGACGGGGCTGGCTGCCTAGTGGGGACCCGTACTTACGCTGCACACCCTCCTGAGCTCCCTCCCTAGGGCATCCCCTCTTCCTCAGGTCAGGAAAATAGCCCTGAGGTGGTGCGGGAGTCCAAAACACCTTCTTGCAGAACGTAAGATGTTACGTGGTGGGGAGCTATTGCCACCCCGCCGTGTGTTCCAGACCACAGCCTCAGAGCACGGCCCTCTGGTCAAACACCTCCTCGACAGAGCGAACCCGAGCTGTGGAACCGAGATGTCCCAAGCATTAGCACAGTTCCCTGGTGCCATTCAGTCGTGTGTGCCAAGCCCACACCCTCAGCAGATGAGGAGCAGGGCTCTGGACCCATGTCTGCAGCAGACCAGTGCATCGTAGCAGAGGAATCTTCCTTCACTCTCCCACGCGCTCCAGTACCGGGGCCATGGCCAAGGCTGTCAGAGCAGGGGAGGGACACCGGGCATGGATGCAGCAATTCATGGTGCCCCACTTCTGCCTTCTAGTTCCAGGGCCAGGCCAACCTGCACGTGTTTGAGGACTGGTGTGGCAGCTCCATTGAGCAGCTCAGGAGAAACCTCCACTTCCCCCTCTTCCCTCATGTGAGTAAGACCATGACATCCACTGTCCTGCACTTCCCAGCTCAGCTTCCCAGGTGGATCACCCCTGCTCCCTTCACATCCTGTCCCTATCTCCCTCCGTCCTGCCGTTTGTTAAAATCCACCACCTCCCTCTCAACCACCTCCTCTGTCCTCCTGCTGAGGGAGCAGGACACTTTCACAAGGGTTCAAGTGTGGCAGCTCTTCTGCTGCACAGGGAAGGGTCATTTCACACGTGCTGGCCTGCCAGAGCTCAGACACGGGCTGAAGGAGCCCTGTATTTGGTGCTCTCCTTCCAAGTGGCTAGGGAGTGCCACGTCCTGTCCCCACCATCTCAGTGGCATCCCCTGTGCAGCTTTTCCCTCCACAGCAGCCACCTGCTCCACCTCATTTCTTATTTGGTTTGCTCTTTCCCTCTGCCTCCATCACATCCCATACCCCACCCAGAGACAACCTCATACCTCCCTCTGCCCACCTGTCCCAGGGTTTTTGATTCTCCCCTTGTTCCTCTCACATCTAAAATTATTTTTATAAATTTTTTCTTCTTCCACTTCAGACAAGAACTACGCTGAAGAAGTTGGCTGTGTCTCCAAAATGGACCAACTATGGTCTCCGGATATTTGGCTACCTGCATCCTTTCACCGATGGTGAGGGTTCTGAGTGCCTCTTGTCACCTTCCCCTCTTGTCACCTTCCCCTCCCTCCCCTCCTGGTGGTGAACCACTGGTGCCCTCACTCTGGCAAGCCCAACGCCAGGTCCCTCAGATGGGTGGCGTGTGTGACTGGCCGTGGCCTTGGCGTGGCTGGAAACGCATCTGCCTGCCTGCCCTGTAGGGTGGAGAGGAAAAGCACAGAAGCAAGCAGATGGGAAATGTGAGATAAATAACAATGCTGTTGTCAATGCACAGCCCCACGGCGTGTACGTGAGCACGAACAATCCCTGGGCTTTTCCTCCCTCCCTCGCGTGGCCAGGGCTGTACGTGACATCACTGATGTCCCTGCTGCTCCCGTGAATGCCATCTGACAGCAGCTGACATCTGTATCCCCAGCTGCGTGCCTCTGCCCCGAGCAGCCTGCTGGCACTCACCCTCTGTCACGGGCCCTGGCCCGCAGCTGCCGTGCCCGTGACCCCGGACAGAAAGTGAGCCTCAAGCACCTCTGTCTCCCTCTGTGGCTCCACGTGCACATTCCTCCATCCAAACACAGCATCTCACACAAAAATTTGCTCTGGAAACAAAAAGGGTGTCAGGGGAGACTTCGCATAGACTTCTTAGCATTCCAGGTTAGATGTCAGGTGAAGCCAGTGCAGGAGGGACAATGAACCAGGGACATCTGTAAAGTTTGTTTTCAGTCACAGCAGAGTTAAGGGAATTCTGAGAGGTTCAAAGGAGGAAAGGTGATACTATCAAAAGGGAGGGTATGGTCTCACCAGGAAAAAGGGCAAAGACAGCATTTTAGAGGAGCAGGATCTGTTCTGTGCACAAGCCCTTAACCAAAGCCCTACTTACTCCCTCCATCTCTCGACAGGGGAGTTTCAGTTTGCCATTGCTGCGGATGACAATGCTGAGTTCTGGCTGAGTCCAGATGAAAAGCCCTCTGGTCTCCAGCTGCTGGCCAGTGTAGGCAAGGTACAGTGCATGCTGCACGGCTTCTCCCATCGAGGCTTTAATGTTTCTGTGGGAACAGAGACCTTCCTGACTCACTGCTTCCTTGGACTTCTCAAGTTTCTTTCCCTGCCTAGCTACAGAGAATGTCAGCACAGATGCCAGATGGGTATGACATGTGGTACCTTAAGCCACTTACCTCTTGGTAGTGCTATTGGGAGCCCCTTGCTCACAATTAAGGGACTTAAATCTGTCCACAGGTGATGGATTTCACAGATGACTTGCCGGGAGGAATTGGAGGGAAGAGGAAGCTCAATTTTCCCTTTTTATCATTGTCAG
This sequence comes from Rhagologus leucostigma, assembly GCA_013397725.1. Classification (NCBI taxonomy): domain Eukaryota; kingdom Metazoa; phylum Chordata; class Aves; order Passeriformes; genus Rhagologus; species Rhagologus leucostigma. The sequence continues at coordinate 1,754,771 of VZTD01001489.1, read as the reverse complement.
TGCAGTAACAAGGGAAGAAACTCATCTTAACTAGAGCCGTCTTGTGTCTCTTCACAGTCAGGGAAGGAGTGGACCGCACCAGGAGAGTTTGGGAAATTTCACAGCCAGAAGTCAAACATGGTGAGGTGAGTGAGCAAAGTCCCTCAGTCCCGGCTGCCTCTGCACATGACCAGGAAATCACAAGGACGAGGGAAAAGCACCCAGGCTTGTCCTGAAGAATTTGGCAATACAGAGAAAGGGATTACTCTGGGGTATTGCCAAAGCTTTGCTGATATACTGCAGGAATGCAACACTGAACTTTTCTTCCCTGGAGTAATCAGCCACCAGCACATCCATACTGCCCTATATGAACTATATCCCGAGCTTCCTGCCTTGGAACTGGCCAGGTTTCCCAGAGGCCAAAACCCAGCAGGCGACACTGAGAGGGAGTTACTCAGAATTAACTGAGAAGGGTCTGGAGTGCTCCAGGTGCACAAGTGAAGCTACCTATCTCACTGTCAGGATCTGGATTTTCTTGGCAGCGCTAACCTTGCTTACCCTGAGAATTAGGTTGTTTCATGGGTGTGGTTGCTCTCCACTCATTGTCTGCTGACAAGCTAAGAAATGTTCCTTAATGCTCCTGGTGACAGACACCTTGTTCTTCACAGGCTGTCAGCGGCAGGCAGGTACTATTTTGAGGTGCTGCACAAGCAGGATGACAGAGGAACAGACCATGTGGAAGTAGCAGTGAGTCTGTGGAAGTGGTGGTCCTGTATGTGTGTCCCCACAGAGCCCGGGAATGATGTTCGTAACCATTTCCCTCCTTCCCCAGGCCTCAGCTCCTCATTGCATGAGATGTAGCTAATCCCTTCCAGAGCCCTTACCTACTTCTGTGTGGGATAGTCCTGGCCCTGTGTCAGGACCCCTTCCTCTGCTTGCCTGGGATAGATCTGCCTTCTCTAGGGTCTATTGCAGCTTTTTGTCCTTTCCTGTTGTGGAAGTTCCTGGGGGATCTCAGCTCATTCCCAGTCTTCTGCTGCTGGGTAAATTGGGTCCTAGTAGGGGGAGAGAGGAAGCTGCGAGCCCGTGTGGTGGAGAACATCTTCTGTGTGTTCCTTTTGTTCAGGCTTGGTTAACTCCATAAGCACTTCGTTTTAATGCGTTTCTCTGTTCCAGTGGAGGCTGAATGACCCAGAAGCGAAGTTCAAAGTCATTGACTCCCAATATCTCTCCCTTTTTGCTAGTAAGTATCTTCATCACAAGTTTTCCCAAGCACCTCCCCATTCTTCCTAAATGTATCAGCATCCAGTGTTTCACCATGAATCATTGTCTAGCCAGGCAGATACCAGGCATACACATCATTAGGAGAAAAAGGTGGAGACAGTTCAGGAGAAAGACTTCTGGACAAGGGTGTGAGTCACTATTAAACATAGGAGAATCGGAAGTAAGATTGGAACATTATTTCGGGGGAGTCTAGAGGTAGGGAGGAAGGGCAGAGAGGAGAGTCTGCGAAGGTGAGAAGCGTTCTAGATTGAGAGTAACACAGGATGGAGTTTGCTTGGTGAGAGCCAGGGGGAACGTGAGTCCCATGACATGGGAGCTGTGGGGTGTGCTGCCAGCTGGACACAACCACAGAGAAGGGGCTGCTGTGGCAGCTGTGGCACTTCAGGAGATCTGACTCTGGGTCCTGAACACAACAGGATACGCTGGCGATGCTGGGGGATGCTGCTTTCTTCTGTACCAGCCTCAAGTCTCTTCGAGGTGGTGCTGGATTGCTGCAAACACATCAGTCCAGTCCCTTCTGTTTTGTAAACCTTTCTTAGCACATCAAGTGATGGTGTTATCAGTTAAGAAGCTCCTTAGTCCTGTTTACCCTTACCTAAGTTTGTCAGCATCACTTTCCTCTGCCAGCATTCCCCCTTTCCATATCTACTGCTGTTGCCTTCCAGCATTTCTGGGCTTTTTTCCATACCAGCCCTTTTGTGCATGGAAGACTCCCTGGTGTCGTGGAGACATCTGCTTGCTGTGTCTTGGATCGCAACCTGCTGCCGTATTTTCTGAAACCTGCCATTTGGCCAGGACTAGCTTTCCATTAGGCCTTCCATCTTCATCCTTTTTCCTTCTGCTCTTTTCTTCTTATTAATTCCCTGTAGAATAGAAGACTGACATCCCAGAAGATCTCTTCATAATTAGGTGCAGTGCTGCAGTCTCATTTTTCTCTGTCACTTTCTGCCCATAGTTTTTCCCTCTTTCATATTAGCCTTTGGCTGTATCACATGACGTCCCATTCTTTCTGGGGTCCCATGTAGTTGAGTACCCAAAAGTTGCACACCAGTGCCCTTGGCAGGATATTGCTTTTCCCTCGTGGGTATTTATTCCATTCCCCTCATTTTAGAGTAAGATCCATGGAGACATGAAGTCCTGTGATAACAGCACCCACGGAAAAATGTAACCAATACCCAGTCTTGAGTTTGAGCTTCCTGTTGCTCTTGGCTTACTGTGGGGCTTCATTCCCTTTCTGGAGCAACATCCTCCTCAGCCACTGAAGGTCTTGCCCCAAGGTCCTGATCCTTTTCCAGCACAGGCAAAAGCTTTGCTCCTCAGATTTCTCCTCCCATTCATCTTTCTTTATCTCCTTTGAAAAGAAACTTAATACTAATAATACAGGGGTGTTCAGCAGTTCCTGCCAGCATGGGGCCTGTTCAGCACACCACTGCTGGTGTGTCCAAGGCAGGAGGTCATTTTCCTGCACTACTCATCACTCTGTGTGTGTTTGCCTTCAGTGACAGCCACGTTCCCACCCCACAGCTTCTGTATCTCCAGCTTTCTGGGTCAGAGCCTTTCCTTTGCCTATGCCAGAGACAGCACTAGTGCCATGGGTGCAGTGCCATTTGGCAAGGGCTGACATTGGAGAGAGGTGCTTTCTGGGACAAGGGACAAATTAGCCCTTCCGCCCCTCTTGTGTTGTCTCTCTGGCTTCTAGACGAGACGCTCTTGAAGATGGATGAGGTTGGGCACATCCCGCAGACGCTGGCCAGTCGCAGGAGCCGGCCCGCTGACGGCGCCGGCAGCAGGGCACACCCCGCTGACATGTTGAAGCCTGACCCCCGGGACACTCTTTACGAAGGTAAAACTTGCGAAGCAGCTGAGGAGGTAACTGCAGCCTGTGCAGGAGCACAGCTGGGAAGGATTGTCCTCCCACACCGCAGTTATCCGGGCCATGCTTTTTTATCCCTGGTGCAGAAGAGAGGGGCAGCAACAGTGTCAGTCACTGTAGGAGACAAAGCACAGACTAAAGCCAGCTCCTCTTTCTCGGTATCCAGCTCACACAACATCCCCAAGCATATTTTTGTGTAAGCGTCTTAAAGGAATGTAAAGAGTTGAGCTGTGCAAGAAGGTTTGTTTAATCTATTTTTTTAATATTTCACACGGATAAATAGAAGCTGGGGACAGAAGTGGCTAAGCTGGTGCATGGGTTGCAGCAGGGCTCCTCCTGCAACTCTTGCCTGTGTGTTCCTTCTTTGCAGTGCCTCTGCTCAGCAAGTCCCGCGTGCGCCGAGCCCTGCCAGACTGCCCGTACAAGCCCAGCTACCTGGTGAATGGATTTCCTCTGCAGCGCTACCAGGGACTCCAGTTCGTAAGTTGGGTTTCTTAAGCGGGCGCTTGCCCAGGGATACACGAGGAGGAAGGAGAGAGATCCCATTAGCCATGGGGCCTGAACTTGCCTTCACAGGGAGCCTCACAATGGCTGAGGATTTCATTCTCCACCGGGGGACTGTAGTACGTGTGGATTACTAAAGCCCCGGACATCTCTTCAGGAGGACTTGCCCGCCTCTCTCCCACTTAGTTCTCACTGTTTTAGGACTTAAGCTCACAGTTAAGAGAGGCTGACAGATGCTGAGAGAGAGAGGAAAAGGCACATCTGTACATTTACCCTAGCATGCTTCCTTCTGTTTTCCATTCTCACAGCCTGCTGCTGGAGAGGCAAAGAGTGAGCAACTCCTGCTCCCTCTAAAACAGGCTGGTTACCCTGCAACTACATCTGGGTCACCTTGTGACTGATGGCTGGCATTTATGAGGGTTTTGCTTTGTCTTTCTCCCTTCTCCCCAGGTTCATTTATCCTTTGTTTACCCAAATGATTTCAGCCGCCTGAGCCACATGGAGAAAGACAACAAATGCTTCTACCAGGAAAACCCTTATTATTTGGAAAGGTGGGATACTGTAAATGTGTGTTTACTAGCAGGGTGAGGAGGAGCTTGAAGGCTGGAATTGGTGTGGAATTTCATGCTCACTTCTGTAGAACTTTCTTAATTCTTAAAGATCCCCTAAGTCTTGCAAAACATTAAAGCATTTATAGTTTCTTTTGATAACTTAAGTGAAAATGTGTTTAGGTCTCAAGGGGAAACTACCAGTGCTTTTCTTGCACTGTTAACCCAGTAGCGAGTCAGAGCATGTTTGTTCTCCATCAGGGAGTGTATTCCCAGCAAGCTTGGCCTGCCGGTGGCTGGAACCTCCTGACAGCTGTCACAGTGAAAGCCAAACCGTGCTCACCACCAGGCCTCTCTCTGGGGGAAGAAATGCATGTCACTCATCTTCACTGCTGCCCAGATCCCAGTGGTGGCCTCACAAGGGAGCTGCCACTTGCATGCTCCGTCCCTGCAACAGTCAGACACCTTGTGCAAGGACTCCCATCCAATCAGGAGGACTTTTTTGCAGGATAAGGAGGGTCACTTTCCCAGTGACCTAACTGATGATGGCCTCCCTGTGCTCGGGATCTTCTTCATCCTTCCAGGAAAGGTCAAAGTAACTTGCATCAAACTCGTGTTTTGCTCTTCCCTCTGCAGATTTGGATTTTACAAGTACATGAAAATGGATCAGCCAGAGAAGAGCCTGGACTCTGGAGAAAAGACAGAGCAGCCAGGTAGGGGCCCTACTGTCAGAACCCAGGGGATCCTTTTATCTGTCACTTTTGTGTGTGGTCTTGCAGCACCAGCTGAAAGAAGCTGTTGACTTTCCGTACCAAGGAATCACAGCCTTTCCCTGCCAGATTGCTGTGTCTGGGAGGAGACTTTTGCTGCCACTTTTACTTCTCTTAAGGGCAGGTTGGTAGGTCACCAAACAGTGGGCTGCAGTAGACAACATGACAACTCTCAGGCCCACAGCTTAGCTGAGGTGCAGTTCTAGCAAAAACATGGGTAGGAGCAACACAGCCAGAGGTGTGCAGCGTGGCAGCCTCTGCTCACACCTGCCCTGCAGGGCTGTGGCCAGACCGACAGCTAAGGGCAAAGCCAGGGAGCTCCACAGCCTTTGGCAGTGCTGGATGATGGGTGCTGAGGAGGCTGGTGGCAGCAAGAGCACGGCACCCACGTGAGAGAACATCCCTGTCCCTCTGAGCAGGACAGGCGACACTGAGAGGAGGCGAGAAGTAGCTGCCTCCCGACTGGTGGGTGCCTGGTCAGGGCAGGGAAGGCAGTGGGAGGATGCCAGAGGTGTAACTTGGATTCATCCTGCAGGCTCCCAGGAGGGGAACCTGGATGACCTGCCGTACGAGGAGCAGGACGTGGAGAGCACCAGTGCCCCCGAGCGCCCCGGCACAGGGAGGGCAGAGCCAGCAGGCCACGCTCCCAGCAGCGTGCTGGGCAGTGATAACATTCACGACGACTATTCCCTCCGGGAGCGTCGCCGGCTCCTCTCGCTGATGGGCGGCAATGCGGGAGGGGAGATACGGAGGAGAAGGACAAAAAGGTCTGGTGTCAAATCAGCCGTGCTGGCCTCTGCCAACCAAAGCCTCAGCCTGACTGGCCTAGAGGGAAACCCAGTAATGAAGAGACCCCGTTTAAAAGCTGGCGTCAAAGACAATTCCAGGAGCCCTCCGCAGCATGCCAGGGCCATGCAGGGGAGAGCGCCTGTCGGAAGGGCAAACCCTCCTTCTAGGACTGTGACTCAAAGGCAGCAGCGTCTTGGCCACCCGAGGGACTCAGGGGTCACAGTTCCCACAGGGCTGAGACCTCGAGGAGATCTCAGCACCACGGACAGGCTGCAGCCAGCAGGCACCGTGCCAGCTGGGAAAGGAGGCCCGGTCCCTGGTGAGGCCGGGAGACACGCTGCGAGCGCTGCCAGCCTCAGCCAGGAGCCTGGGCTGCCACAGTGGCTGGGCCGGGTGCAGCCCTACATTGCTGAGCAGAAGGCGGCCAACAAGGGGGATGTGGGCGAAGGAGAGGCGCAGGTGGCATCTCCTGTGAAGGGCAAGTCTGGAGGAGCAGCGGAAGAGGAAGAGGAAGAGGTGGATGGGGATCCAGAGGAGGAGGATGAGGAGGATTTCGATTATGTACCAGTGTTTGACCAGGCAGTCAACTGGGAGCAGACCTTCAGCATGAGCAACCTGGACTTCCATATGCTGCGCACAGACTGGATTGACCTGAAATGCAACACCTCGGGAAATCTGCTGCTAAGAGAAAGGGAGGCCCTGGAAGTTACACGTGTCTTCCTGAGGAAGCTCAACCAGAGGAGTAAAGGGTAAGGCACAGTGAGAAAACCCAGGGGCACTGTCCCAGAGCTGGAATACCATGCTGCATGGGGAATACTGGTCATGTGAGGAACTGGTGAGAATCAGAGGATGAACTAGATGTGGTAAATAGGATTTCAGGCAAGGAATCTGTGTAAAACACTGGACTTCAGGCACACCTCTTTTGCCTGAGAAATGGTACCAGCTTTTGCTGGTACTCTGGTTACATGGCCTTGGAATGGTTCTTTTCCTTCTCAAGACTCACCATCCCTTCTGGCAAACAGACACACTTCCTCTAGCCTCCATAAGCTAAACAGTCTAACTGCTGACCCTCCTGCTGGGCTGGCCTTAATTTTTATAATTTTTTAGCAGTCTTTCCATGCAGGTTTTAGTTGGTGTTAATCTTCCTATACATAAGTGACCAGTATCCTGGATATTTTATGGAATGGCTGTTATTAGCTTCTAATCCCTGCTGGAGGTAGACCTATTGCTACATATAAAGATCACATTTGCTTTTTCAGGGTCACATCACTCACAGGTGTAACTGATCAGTATACACAAGCTTTTCTCAGGATTTTTAACAGATGAGCATCTATTTTATAGCAGAAACTCTTGTTACGATCCGAAAGGGCATGACCTGGCATTTCATCCAGTTTTGGCCATTCTGAATCTACAGGTCCTGCCAGTTTTTACTGTATGATTGCTCAGTCCTACTCCGTATTCTTGTTTGATGAGCTGTCATGAGCCAGTTTCAGTAGCCTAAACACACTCCTTGTGCCAAGATCGCTGTAGGTGGTGTTGAATACGCTCACTATTACCAGCCCTACACAATCATTCAGACACATTTGTTATTTTCTGTGTCACCTTTATTTCATTTCTCTTGCCAAATATTTTCCGTTGGCTGGAATCCCAGGTCTAATCCCACATGCTTGTGGATTTAGGAGAAACAGGTGCTAAACATTCCCATGGGACTTTGGAAGCAGTGCAGCAAAGCAGGGGGAAGCCGGGGACAAAAATCTTTGTGCTGGCCCGGAGGAAGGAGCCCAGCAGAGCCGCAGGGCTGGAGGCGGGAGAGGTGTGCAGGGTGTGCCCACGCCAGCCGTGTCTCCTGCAGGCGCTTCCAGCTGCAGCGCATCGTGAACGTGGAGAAGCGCCAGGACCGCGTGCGGGGCAGCCGCTACCTGCTGGAGCTGGAGCTGCGCGAGCAGGGCCAGCGCCTCGTGCGCCTCTCCGAGTACGTCTTTGCGCGGGGCTGGCAGGGCGTTGGCGGCGAGGAAGAGGACGAGAGGAAGATGAGGAGCCTGGCGTGGGGCCGCCGGCGGCACCTGATGGCTGCGGCCAACGAGCCAGAGCTGTGCTGGCCCCAGGGGTTTTCCTGGAACCACCGGGCCGTGGTTCACTTTGTGGTGCCAGGTAAGGGGGACCTGCCTCCCCAGGACATCGAGGGGTGGCACAGTGGGCGGTTCCCGTCAGGGCAGTCCTGGACAGTGGGTCTGAGCCAGTCTCAACCACCTTACTTGGGTCACCTCCAGTTTCTGTTCTCTCCAAGTTAAATACCCTCAGAAATGTGATAGGGCCCGAGCACCCGTGGCTTATAAGCTCGGAGAAAACCCCTGTCACATGGTGGGAACGAACCCACACTGATTCCTTGGCTCTTTGGACCAGGTTTTCAGCCTGGGCCTATTTCATCATCGCTGAAAGGTTGTTGGAGTTTAACAAAAGGCAAGAATCCTTGCCTGTTGAGAAAAAACACCGCCACTGAAATCAGTTTGCTTTGGTTCTCTCCCTGTGTCGCAATTCAACCAGTGAAAAACCAGGCACGCTGGGTGCTGCAGTTCATCTCTGACATGGAAGAGCTGTTCCGAGTCACTAAGGATCCCTACTTCAGCATCATCATCACAGACTACAGCAGTGATGACATGGATGTAGAGAAGGCTCTGAAAAGGTCGACCTTGCACAGGTGGGAGTACTGCTTGGTCACAAAAAGCCACTCACACACTTAGGCCTGCAAATAGCACATCTGCCAGCCTCTCTGTTGACCAGCCACCGCCTGCTGCAGCTGGAAAACCAGAGACTCCATCCGTCCAACCTTGCACGTACACATGAATATGGTTTTGTTACGATGTGCCTGCACATATATGCGTGGAACAGTGTTAGAAAAGTGTAAGGCAATACCTGGTGTAGTCTTCCATCTAAATTTATTGAATTTGTCTCTTTTTTCAAGATTGCAAGAGACAAGAGAAAGGAAGTCTCACAGTGATGGGGCGGGGGGAGGAGAGAAAAGACAAGAAAGCTGTGAGAAGTGGGGCAGAGAGCGTGGAGACCTCTGCTTGCTGGAATGACCCTACTCTGACCTGAAACAGCCTTGGCTGGTCATTTCCATTCCGTGCCAGGGGTTTCCAGGTCTAGTCCTAGGATAGAGCTGGGCTAGAGCTGAGAAGAGTTTTGCTAGGCACTGCACGGGGGCCAGACTCCCTGGGCACGCTGGGATGGGGAGCAGTGCTGGGCTTGTGCACTCTGCCAGCAGAGGTTTCCTCGGCTTCAGAGGGCGCACGGGGCGAGGGCAGCTCCGCAGCCCAAGGCCGGTGCAGCGCTGCCTGCGGTGCTTCCTGTGCCACTGAACTTGCCCTTCCCCTCTGACCCGCAGCTATCGGTACCTGAAGCTGACGGGGAATTTCGAGCGTTCTGCCGGGCTGCAGGCGGGGATAGACCTCATAACGGTGAGTCTGGGGGGCCTTGGGGTGCACAGAGAAGTTTATAGGATGTGTCCGGTGTTGCCACTGCCTTTGGTACTGAACACGCTGGTTTCTAGGGAAGGGAATAGCCTAGCAGACCAGTTCAAATGCAGGTGTGTTTCCTGTCCTCCCAGAGTAAGGGTCTCTTTATTCTGAGGCCCTGCGCTCTGTTTGATTCTTGGTCCACCTGCTGAGGCTGTCAGACAGGAGCAGTAGCAGCTTTGTGATCCTGGCTCTGCCAGGCCATAGCCGTGGTATTTCACACTCATCAGTGAACAGCCACTCAATGGACGTTTTGCCAGCCCTTGGGATCTCAGTTTCTGATGCAGTAATGAGATTTTTGACTCCCGTATCTCTGTCTTCCTGCCCCTCAAGGAAGACTTACTGAAAGTCAACCTGTTTTTTTCCCAACCGGTACGATTGGTTCCAGGACCCGCACAGCATTGTCTTCCTGTGTGACCTCCACATCCACTTCCCAGCTGGAGTCATTGATTCAATCAGGAAGCACTGCGTGGAAGGCAAGATGGCCTTTGCACCCATGGTCATGAGGCTGCACTGCGGGATGTCCCCACAGTGGCCTGATGGTAAGAGGGCGTGGAGCCTCTTCGGCTCAGAGTTTGGGAAATGGGGAAAGAAGAAAGAGCCTGCCTCTGGCACTGTCAAGGTCTGGAGCTTGAGGTACTTCCAGGTCCACTGGGTGAGTGTGTGTTAGACATAGGATGGGGTTTAACAGCATCAGGTACCTGGAATTTGAGATCAAAAAGCTAGCAGAGCCCTTTGTCTGGTGTTTCTCCTAGGGCTCTTTATGGATTTAAGGACCTTGGGAAAACCCTCCTTTATTCCTGTCTGTCCATATCTCTCTTTTCTTAGGGGACATAGCCTGTCCTGAGGAGAGCTGGTAGACCAGGGCTGAGGGAAACCAAGCCAAGTTGGAGGGAGAAAAGCGGCACAGATCATCTTAGCATAGGATTTCCTTTAGACAGGGATGGCCCTCCTGAGCCATCCAGGCACAGGGACAACCCTGGGAAACTGGGGCAGTCCAGGAGCTGTGTTGCCAGACAGGAGATGTGACAGGCTCTGCTAGCAAGTTGACGGGACAGACCACGCTGTCTGTCCACAAGCCTTTCTCATTCCCAAAGCTGGTTGGCATGGTTGGCTCTGCTTTGGTGCTGAGTGCACTCCCTGGTGTCAACATTGTGCTAGAAGTAGCTCGAGTCTCACTCCAGCAGCTCTGCTGGAGCCATCAAAGGTTCAAAGCCCCAACGTAGCTTTTTTGTGCTCTCCTCAGGCTACTGGGAGGTGAATGGGTTTGGTCTCCTGGGCATATACAAGTCTGACCTGGACAAAATTGGAGGCATGAACACAAAAGAGTTTCGAGACCGCTGGGGAGGAGAGGACTGGGAACTCCTGGACAGGTAGGCATCCATTGTTGTTTTTCAAGTGCTCAGGAGGGGAAGCCCATCAGATCCTGGAGAACCAAGGACCACGGGAGTGGGGATCTAAGGAGACTGAGATGACTGCTGCCACCATAACCTTGGTCAGTGAGGGAGAGTCTTGGAGCAAATCCTGACCTCAAACCTACTAGGTCAGGAGACAGGAAACACTACTGCAGCCACTAGTAAGAGAAGAGCTATTTTCTGCTACCTTCCAGCCACACTGCTGGTTGGTCTCATGCAGATCAGGCACTGGTGATCGTGAAGACTTTGTCCTCTTCAAGCACTGCAGAGCACAGTCCGGGTCCCTCACATTTCCCATGTAACATTTAGCAATTGAATTGCCTTGGAAACCAACTGGTGGAGAGGCAATTAAAGGTCATGAGGTACGGTTAAAATTTCTGAGGATTTTGTGGTAAGGGATCACCACTGCACAAAACCTGGGCCTCTGGGTTTGCACTTGTAGGGTTTGGGGCCTGTCCTGTTTTTTCTGTCAGCTGACTGCAATCCAGTGCTGCCAGCTGTCTTTCCTCCTGTCTTGGCATATGCAGGCACTCCTGACCAGTCCTGCCCTCAAGGGTGCATAAACACTCAGAAAGTGTTATTAGATTCCTGCTTATGGATACGGGATACCCCTGAGCTATTCTGGACTATCCGATTTGCTTGCAGTCTCTTGTCAACAGCACAACTTAAGAGCTTTCCTGGGGCTGAGTCCCTCAGGATCTTTGTGATGAAATTTTCCCTAAGTCTACTCTTCCTTCTGCCAGGATCTTACAGGCTGGGCTGGAAGTGGAGCGTCTCTCCCTGAGGAACTTTTTCCACTGGTTTCACTCGAAGCGGGGCATGTGGAACCGACGCCAGCTGAAGGCACTGTAGCCTTCAACCTCAGAGCTGTTCGGCAGCTGTCCACTGTCTCATCCAGATGTGCACTTTACTGGGGCACACAGCCGCGTGCCCGAACTCTTCCTCTGCCTCCAGAGCCCTCTGATGGGATGGCACAGCCGAGGAAGGGATGATCAGGCTAGCGGAGCGGCAGCTTCTCTTGTGAGCCCTCGTATCCAAGACGTGGGATCCGTGTGTGGCTGGGAAGGCGTGCGGGGGAGATGTCGACAAGTGAAGGACTTGTATTTCCTGCCATGCAGTCTGGTGGAAGGTACAGTGGGAGAGGTGCCGTGTTTCCTGTTGAGTCTTGCACCAAACAAACACAAATCCCAGCTAAGCCCAGAATGGTTTATTTAGAGCAACGCAGCTTCTCTTTCAATACTTGAATGGAAAAAGAAAAAAAAAGAACCCACAACCGTCCCCATTTCCTCTCCTTCGCCATCTCTCCAGTATCCGTGGTTTTGGACAGGGGACCAGAGTTCTCTGATCGGTATTGCACCCACATGCCCATGTGCTGACTCAAGGAAATCTGGATGCAGAGGAGCTGATAGGCACTTTAGGCTGCTGGTGCTCAGATGTTTCTCTGTGCTTTTCACTTTGGTCATTAGGAAAAACTCTGCTTGTGTTCAGCAAATTATGGGCCATAGATGGAGATGGAAATATACTCCCCTTAAATGAGCCACATTCTCCTGTAGCTGGGCGAGTGGCAAGGGTGATGTTACAATTGACCTAAATTATTGATCCACTGCCTGAGGGTAGTGGAGGGGCTATACAGAGAAGCTAACAGGGCATCTCAGGAGGAACTTTGCAGCCTTATCTGACAGACATACGTTTGTCCTAACAATATCAGGGAAACCTTAGCAGGGAAGAAGTGGCAATATTTTATTAGTTGAAATATTGTGATTTGTCAGAAGAGGAGACAGTCTTCTGCTCTCAAAATCCTGTACAGTTACGCAGCATCTAAGAGTTAATTTAGTAAGTTATGGCCGCACAGTTGTGTCTTGTCGTAGTTTGACTCTTACATAGAGAGCAGGCTGCTTGGTTGAAGAACCAGCACAGCTGTTGGTGCTTCATCTCTGGAACAGCCCTGGGAGCTCTGGCCTGGTACGGAGGAGGTGGCCTCAGGTCTTGGCACATGCAGTGGGTGTAACGAACAGTGAGGACAGAAGAGGGCTGAGTGAACAAAAGGATGGGCAAACCCATGCTGTCATTGATGCAAGAACTGTGGAGAGAGAGCTGGCCTGGTGCTACAGGGAAGTCTCATCCCCTAAAACTCCTGTTAGTGTAAGGCAAGATTTTTTTACCCTGCAACCATATTAGAAGACTGTATAAACCCAGAAATCCCAGCTCACTCAGTGCTTTACACTGGAGCTTCAGTGTCCCCATACCATGCTGGAAAGGCTGCTGCTGGTCTCAGGTTTGAGGGGAGAGTGTGGCAGAGGATGCCGCTCATGGTGCCCAGTTCTGTGGGGAGTTGCTGGGAAGGAGTAATGGATGTATGCAGAATACAAGCAAAACTGACATGGTACTAGATTTTTTTGCTGTTTGCTGGTGGAATACATGCCAGTTCAGAGCAGGCATTCGTTTATTACTGGGTCTGTGGTGCTTAACAATTCCATCAAGTTCTGCTATTGCAGTAGAAAACTGAACATGCAAGTTCTGGCACGTGAGATAGAAACCACGTCAAATCATCTGTTTGCATCAGTCTGGGTTTTGTGACTGATGGGTTTAGGAAAAGTCAACCAGATACCAGAAAGTTCTGCTGTGCAGTGCGCAGCTGTGGTGAGAAGTAGACGGGAGGTGGTTGTGTCTCTGAATCCATGGAGCCTTTGCCGGAATGGAGACACTGAATATCCCAGAAGAGGCAGCCTTAGCCAGCTGCCCAAGCCAGAGCAGTCTTCCTATTGAGGGAAAATACTTTACCCATGCAGACACTAAGAAATTAAATCACAGCAGTTGGGGTGAGAGGGAAGCGGCTGACAACAGTCAACACTTTTGTGTATATATATTTTTTTTAAAGTATTATAGGAGTTTGGGAGACCAGAGCCCCGTGATGCAATGTTGCAATAAGCTCTGTTTCTGCCTGGAATGTGCAATGTCAGTCATGCTCTGGGTGCGTGTCAGAGCCTGTGCTTCCCTCAGACACAGGCACAACTCCACGAGTGTGCAGGTGAGCTGCTTTCCAGGCTCCAGGACTGTGCCTCCACAGCCTGTCCAGGCTGGCTGTGTCACGCAATCCCTGTGGAATGGGGAGAGGCTGTCGGGAGGGCGAGAGCCGGGGCACGGCCAGGCGGTAGCAGACCCAGCTGGTCTGGCCCCATCAAGCTGGGAACAGCACAGTGCCTGGTCTGCAGATGGAGAACTGCTGGGTTCGGTGCCAGCCCGTAAGTCAAGCACAGGGAGGAAGAGTTATTTGTGCCGTGTGCTTTCACATCTGGCTGTAGATGTGGTCTGCAGCACCTAAAGTTAGCAGCTGGCATTCATCTGCAGACACTGGCAAGGTGCATCCAGAAGGTAACTCAGTTGGCTTGAATGACATGAGTAGCCTCTCTTCCCCACCACAGAGGACAGCCAGCAAAGAGTGGACTGGACAGTAGGTTGCACCCCTCACTGCAGCACTGCCAGCAGAATTTGAGGATTTTGCCCTCATTTTTCAGCTGTGATTATACTCCTTCCTTACAGCTTGTAACCCAGGCCAGTGGTAAGCAGAACTACCTCGTGAGGACTCCTTGGTGGAGATGTAAGGAGTTACTGGTTTTCAGTCCAGTTTCCTGATGGCCAGTTTCCCCACTGTCAAAGCTGCTGTCTCAAATCTTCTTCCCTTTCCGTGGGGATTCTCAGTTGGTATCCAAGCATTGCAGTAGTAAACATGATTAATACTAATTGGCACTAGCAGGCAGCCTCCATGGAAGAGCTCGGGGAGCCCTTGGGGACAAAAACTGTCTTCCACGCTCAGAGACCTCACTGCAGGTTGTAGGGAGAGAAGGGGCTCCACACTCCCCAGTTTACTGGCCAGCAGCAGGAGCAGCGCTGGGCTTCGCTCTGAGGCTGCTGCCCCTCTTCCAAAACAAGCTGCAGTTTTTCTCCCCAGACAGTCACAAAGAGGGGGAGAGCAAGGAAGCACAGCAGGAGCAGATCCCTCAGCCATGCAGTGAAAGGACATGGCCAGGAAGCTGACTCCCCTCAATAGCTGGTCACATTTCTGTCACCAGGATCTTTGTAGGAAGCTGTGCTGGGGTTTCTGGCCTTCATGTGCATCCTGGCTGTGTCCTGCCTGGACAGCCGGAGGAAGTCAGTTGCATAGGATTTTCCTTGCGTCGGGCCAGGAGCAAGCTGCTCCGGAAGCTCTGTGGCTGGGGAGGTGATGGACCATGCTGCACAAAAGACCTTCCCCAGGGTAGGATGTGACCAGGATGGGGAGTCCGGGCCACCAAGTGGGAGATGCAGGGCAGGGGGGCTCTGCCTACAAATGTGACTGTGTCTTCAGGACTGAGCTGTGGTGCTCAGGCTTGCTTTGCAGGTCAGCAAGGGAATGAAGAAGGGCTGGCTTTTAATCTGAGCAAAGTGTATTGTGTGAAAATTACGATATGATTTGTTTCATCGTTGTCTTAATGTTTGCCCGGTATGAACATCTCTCCTCACTGCCTACAAATGTCTCAAGCTGATTGTTTTTTAGATACAGATGCCTTGTGTTGAAAATCTGAGTTGTACCTTTGAGTTACCTGCCTTAAAGTGGCTCTGTGCCTTCAAGACGACTCCTGGGCCACCTCTGTTGGAGCTGGGGGATATACAGATTCTCCCTCGTGTTTTATAAATACATTGTCTTCCTACAAGAGCTCTCGTCTGTCTGTGTGTTACTTGCACCCACATCACTGTGCAGCAGGGATTAGAAACCAGGTGTTGCTCCTCCCTCTTCATTAACTGAAAGCACAGGCAGCACCAGAGAGACACATCACTCTGCCCAAGCCAGCAAGAGCTCTGCAGCAAGAGGTGGGTGGGAGATGCAGTGGGCAAGGTTGGCCAAGAATGAGCCCTGCTTCGGTCCCCTCTAGATCTACAGAAAATGGGATGGCAACAAAACAGGTTTTCTCCTGTCTACACGGGTTTATCATGTGAAACAAGGTGGAAACTGTGGACAAATACACATTCCAGCAAAGCGTGGGTGCGATGTGATGAGAGAACGTGGAAAGCAAAGTGGTCCTCCTGGCAAGCAGAGGACAGTTCCTGCAGAAGACCACAGGTGAGAGCCTAGACCTGAGCTCGGTGCCTGGCACAGCCTACACAAATGGGAGGTCAGCTCTTTCACAGCACCTGCTTATTCGGGTTCAATTTTGGCCCATTTTCGCTTCATCTGGGCCTTCTTTGAGTATCAGAAGCTTAGCAGCAATGGGAGTCACACATGAAGAGGGGAAAAGGCAGCCAAGGTTGCTAATGAGTGTGATTTCACTATAAAAAGAAATAATTAATATTAAAGGTGATGGAGGGAAAGTATTGCAGTGTGCTGCCAGTCTTTTGCTTGCCTGGGGTGAGTGACAGGAAGCCCTCTGTGCTCATGCAGGCCTCACATGCTGCCATACCCGATCTAGTAGCTCTCTGAAACGATGAAGTTAAGATCTGGTAATGAAATTCCCCTCACTGCTTCTTTCCCAGCTGAATCTTTTCTGTTTTTCCCTCTCTTTACATTCAGTCATCAAGGCTAATTGCTTTGCCTCCTGCTCCATGAAGCAATGAGTCCTAGGGTTTGGGGTCTGCACGCAGAATATGTAATATTTTGCCTTTCCATGAACCCAGCCAGCCAGCAGTGGCTGAGAGCCCTTGGCTCGTGGTTTCGCTGTGCCTGCAACTCATTTTGCTACCTCTACAGTGAAGCTTTTTTCTAGAGGAGGCGAGATAAGAGGATTCCCAGGAACATCCACCCCTCTTTGCTGCCAGTCACAGCAGAGACTGAGGACCAAGTTAAGCAGCAAACTCAGAGTCACTCCAGACCTGTCATTCCTGAGAAAAACTGGAGGACAAGTCTCTGCCCGCTTCACCAAACAGATCCCAGACGGTGCTCAGCTTTGCCACTTCAGCTTCTGGTAAATACTTAACTGCTATTTTCCACCCTACCCTTTTTATGCAACTTTCCTTCAGCTCAAAAAAGTCACTGTCAGTTTCAAGTGCTGAGCTGCTGCTGGCCCATGGCTTTACCCACCACCTTCGTGGGCAAGATCATTCACACCCTCTGAGAAAAAAACACCCTGTGTGACTGACACAGAAATTTGGTTCTGTAAAATCAAATACAGAATACAAATGAAATCTGTCTGTATCTAAGTGTCAGACACTCCCAGTAGCTCCTGAAGACCGGTGTGAGGATGCTTTTGTGACATTTCTCTCTCGGGGGTGGCAAGGATATACAAAATGAAAAGTCCATATTGAACTCTGATTCTGCAGTACAATGGAAAAAATCATTTAATAATGAAAAGAGCCTGTAATTATTTGAATAGGCTTACATAAGGCTATTAAAATACCATTTTTTAGCATGACTATAGAGTTAAAAAATTTAGGATCGAAAATTTTTACTCTTTAATAAAAATCTGGAAACTCATTAATTTAAAGGTTCTTTTTTTAAGGAAACAAATTGTTCTAATACAAGAGAATTACCAGAGCTGTCAATATAAACCAAATACATTTTAAAACATTTATATTAGTGATAAGACTTTAAATCATAATGGTGATTTTTTTTTTAATAAGGTAATATGCTGTGCAACTGTAATTTTTCATTGTGGCTGCAAGCCTAGGCTGTCTCCTTATGTATGTTTCTTCATTTTCTACTAAATATTGTCAGGCTATTCTGACATTATTCCTGATAGGTCCCTGACGATGACATCAGACTACAATAACTATTTTCTGTCCTTGTCAGTATTCCAATGCTGGAAATACCTGATTGTTTTCTTAACTATGTGACATTTAGTTTTAAACAACTAGGAAAACATTTGAACTGGTTCTAGCTATCGTCATGTACACACACCATTCTATCCTCCTAGGAAAACTTCTTTTTTAGTTTGAGAAATCCATTCCAACATTTGGGAGGTAAAGTATTAGACAGAATTGCTTTAAGGGCGTCAACTTACGTTTGAGACAAAAGCTGGACTTATTTATTTAGCCTACAAAGTAAATCATTCAGTCTTCTCTACCGAGTGAGCCAATATTGAATATGTGAAGCAGGCAGCTAAAATAAGAAAAGAGATTTACAGAACTGCACTTTTAAAATGTGTAGCTGCTGCTGTTTCTGCAGTTTTCTCTTGCAAAGTTTGCTCTAGCTTGGAAAGGCAGTGTTCCCACCCCTCAGAACTGCAAAAGCATTACAGTAAGGGGCCAGTATGCTATGACACACGCGGAGTTTTGAAGTTTAACCCAGTTTTCTGGATTTGTCGATGGGCTCCTGCTGAGGTCAGTGGAAATGTGGGGGAGAGATTTCCCTTCCAGCTGCACTGCTCAGATCCTGCAGGGAAGACAAGAAACGCTGTAAGGTAAGGTCACCTCAGGCTCCTCTGTGCTGCATGGCCAGAGAGGAGCAGCCACAGCCATTGGGTCACTCGGCACCACAACTGCCCCGACACGTGTGGAGTGCTGCACTTGTCCCCTTCTGGATCCCAAACCAGCAGTGTTTCTATAGAGGCTTCTGGCCTTTGCATCCTTCCTCACCATAGCATGTGTCTGTTGAGCTTTCTTGTTGGCTGTTGCCCTGGTATGTTGCATTTAAATTGTGTCTACATGTTGCTGGTCATGTAAGCAAGAAATGTGAATTTTGCTTCTTGAGCTAAAGTGCTTGGATTTAAGAACACGTCATTCCCTCATTGACGTGACACGGGAACCCAACCATTTGGATGAACTCTTATTTACAGGGCTTCCTTGAAAATGAGCATTAGGTGCTTAAAACAGTCCCTGTCAAACCACACTGGCTGTTGTGAAGAGCTCTTCCCCCCCTGCCTCACTCAGCACCTGCCTTTTCTTCTGCTCAGATAGTGCTGCCGTCTTTGGATTCCTCCCAGAACACACCTGGTTTTCTTCCCCAACTTAAGCTCCATCCACAACTGCTGTTTGTATCTGCAGCCTTCGCAAAACCACTTGCTGCTGATAAATCACAGCAAGTGGGAGGTTTGGTGTTCTTGCTTTAAAGACCAAGTGAGGAGAACTCCTCCTCTTTTGAGGGAATTCGTTCAATGGAACAGCAACGTGCCTCTGGAAAGGCTTTGATAATTTGTGCAGCTTTGCTTTCTCCCCCTTGCAGTGATGTTTTCTGAGACTGAGAGCCTCCCCGGGGCTGGCAGCGATGGGAACTCACCCTTTCTTACCTGAGTCCATTGCCCCATGAATTAATAAGGTCCAAAATTCCGGGTAGGGTAGAGGCCAGTCTTCTGCACCCCGAAGGCTGTGATGAAGATGTTGAGGATGACTGTGATGAAGATGAGAGCTGTGGCAGCATTGTTGAGTATATTCAGGCGGGGTTGCTTTGCAATATCGTTCAGGTTCAAACGAGCTGTGCAACACAATGCAAAAAGAGAGGGGGGTTTGCAGACTGACTCCGAGTCCCCCAGCTCTTGCAAGCCTCCCCTGCCTGGTGAATGTCCGTGGTGCCCGTGAGTGCCGAGGCCGCAGAGCAGAGGGAATAGTCACAGGAATGTTACAGGAGCCACAGCTTGCTCTAGGATGACATGGAAGGATGGAGCAGAGAAAAACTCGTCTTTGTTTTGCCCTGGAGGTGCCACGGCCTTGCAGTGGGTCGGTCCTAAATAGGCAGGTTACTGCTGCACACTGGCCAGACACGTGCTGTGGTCCCCCCACGCTGCGCGGCCGTGGGATGTGGTGAGGGCAGGCTGTGGGACATGGGAGATGGGGGCAGCAGGGCTCTGCTTGGACTGGGAGGCCAGGTCCTCCCTGACACCCAGATGTCACGTACGTGCTGCTATCAGCCCTGGGTACGTGAATGGGGTCAGTCCTGGCTGATGGACATTGATCCCTTTAGACACAGGAATTCCCTGGTTACCGGGGCTGTCCGGCCAATGATCCATGCAAACAGCAGCCTTGTTGTGGTCCCTTGTCCCCTTTCTCCTCCCAGCTGGCCCCGGCCATCACGGCTGCCAGCACGAAAAGCTGTGGTGTGTGCAACAGGGGAAGGGACACGTCACAGATTTCCCATAGCCTCCAATCCTCTGTCCCCCATAAAACCCCATGTAGGATATAGAGGAAAATGCAGCGTTCTGCAGGTTTTTAATACTGGGAATGTGTTGGAGGCTGAAATGCAGCAACTCCTGTATCAGATGGAGCACTGGGCAAGCACCAGCAAACCAACGCTGGTGTTAATGTACTCTCTGTAGGGCACTAGGAGAACCGTGGGATTGGTTAAACGTGAGGTTAATACAGGGAATAGCTCTGCCTGAATTGTTCCGTTAAGCCCCAGATGAAGTAAGATGTAAAATACAGCTAAGTTGTAGTGTCTGCAAGAGCTGCATGAAGGAGCACATAACAGCAGGGGCAGCAAGAGGCCCATCTTGGCCAAACCCCAGCTCTTTCACCGGGACAGGGGGTCAGCAGTGGGAAAGTGAAGGAAGAGTTGTGCTGAGAGATGTGCAAACGAAAAACACCCCACCCACCATTTTGGGTAACACAGACCGCCCTACCACCCCCATCAAGCTACCTTCAACCCTCCCGCAGCCCTGGAGGGAGCCAGAGGGGAGTGGTTTGGGGGAAGAGGCTTCTCCCTTCCACCCCCACGCCAGCCAAGCCACAGGGTACCCTGCCCCTGCAGCACCCTGGGAGGGTGCACACGCCTTGGTGGCCACCTTACCAGTGATGATAAGGAGAATCCCAATCATGACCTGGAAGAAGAGGGAGATGCTGATGAGCACGATGAGGGTGGCGTAGTACTGGAAGGATGTGCCCTGCTCCAGCACAGCTTTGAGCTGGGTGACGTTGGCCATGAAGAGCGCCACGTCCAGCATGCTCTCTGCCACGCTCTTCTTGGTCGCGTAGTGGTTGATGTTCATCGGCCCGTTGATCCGGAGGTGAGGATTCACGCCCTGGGGAGACAGGAGGAATCACATGCGTTGCTAAACCAACAGACACATCTGTGGCCAGTGGGATGCTGTCTTCTCCCTGGGGTTTATCTAGAAAGCCTGGGAAAGAGTCAGTGTTGTGTGTTTTAAAAACATTGAGAGTACCCAGTTTCCCCTCACGGCCGCCTCGTGGTATTGAAAGGCACAAGATACTTGTGGCGATCAAGAGCTCAGCAAAGTTAAAAAAATAACGGGTATTTTTGTGGAAAACAAGCTTGTCCAGAGTTACAATAACGTAGATTATCCAAAAGCCAGGGATTTTGCAAGGAATATTAAATTCTCGTCCTTCAGGACACAGACAAGCCTCAAACTTACAGGGGATTAGAGAGAGATCTTCTCTTTGGGTTGGGTGTTGTGTTTAACATCATTACCAGTGATCCGGATGAGAGGATGGAGTGCACCCTCAATTTGCAGGCGACACCAAGCTGCGTGGGAGTGTTGGCCTGCCGGGGGATGGAAAGGCTCTGCAGAGCAATCTGCAGGGCTGGATCAGTGGGCTGAGGCCACTTGTGTGAGGTTCAACCAGATGAAGATCTGGGTCCTGCGCCTGGGTCACAACAACTCCGTGAAGCACTACACACTTGGGGAAGAGAGGCTGGAAGCTGCCTGGTGGAAAAGGACCTGGAGATGCCAGCTGAATGTGAGCCATCAGTGTGCCCGGGTGGCCAAGAAGGCCGGTGACATCCTGGCCTGTGTCAGAAATAGTGTGGCCAGCAGGACCAGGGGAGGGATCATCCCCCTGTGCTGGGCACTGGAGAGGCTGCCCTCAAATCCTGGGTTCAGTTTTTGTCCCCTCACCATCCAGAAGAACACTGAGGTGCTGGAGCGAGTCCAGAGAAGGGCAGTGGAGCTGGTGAAGGGTCTGCAGACTAAGTCCTCTGAGGAACAGCTGAGGGAGCTGGGGGTGTTCAGCCTGGAGAGGAGGAGGCTCAGGAGGGACCTTATTGCTCTCTACACTCCCTGAAAGGAGGGTGTAGCCAGGTGGGAGTGGGCCTCTTCTCCCAAGTACCACGCAATAGTAACGAGAGGAAATGGCCTCAAGTTGCACCAGGGGAGGTTTAGTTTGGATATTAGGAAAAATCTTTCTTCAAGAAAAGGCTTGTCAGACACTGGATCAGGCAAATGGTTGGGTCACCATCCCTGGAGGAATTTAAAAGTCATGCAGATGTGGCACTTAGAGACACAGATTAGTGGTGGCCTTGGCAGTATTAGATTAATGACTGGACTTGATGATCTTAAAGGTCTTTTCCAACATAAACAATTCTATGATTCTCTGACTGTCAGTAGCTGGGCTTTATATCTCCTCTGAACAATTTTTGCTGCCTTCTGTCTTTGACAAGATGCTAGAGCAGAGGGAACAACCCATGGTTTTGTTTCTGAAACCAAGGGCAGTATTTCTTCAAGACATCAGGCACTGAACCAGGCACAGCAAGACAGAGGGTGGGATCACACCTAACCTTAATTAATCATTCAGGCAAGGTCTTTTGGCAGTGGAAAGAAACAGCTGTTTACAAAAGCCAAATCACCTGGTTGCCCTTAACCTAACTGCAAGGTGTAGGTAATTTGTCTGCTTTTAGCCATCCATTGCTAAGTGAGTTCACCTGTTGCTGTCTTGCCCCAATTGATTT